>JAMWET010006340.1:365000-387500 GCA_024036415.1 Prochilodus magdalenae | reverse complement strand
TCTCTCTCTCTCTCTCTCTCTCTCTCTCTCCTACGTGAGCACTGTGCCTGAGAAACACTCCCTCTCCTCTCCTCCATCAGCATTGCTCCAGCAGGCCATCTGTCAGTGCTAATGGATGCACGCTCATTTGCATGGCTGATGAGCGCTCCTCGTTTGGCAAGGCTCGAGCAGAAGGTCGCATTCTGATGCGCCGGAGAAGGAGAAATTTTGGCAGGGAGAGAGGAGAGAGAGAGAGACAAAGACCTGTAGAGAGGGCTATAAGAGAGATAGAGATAGACACAGAGAGAGAGAGAGAGAGAGAGAGAGAGAGAGAGAGGGAGAGAGAGAGAGTGACATTGTTGTCACAGCAGCTTTTAGTTCATCGCTCCACCTGTACCTGTACCGGGACTGTCTTGTGTAAATCAACAAGCATCTTTCTCAGATCAGCACTGAGCTCCCTGGACTTTCTGTTTGTAATGTTGGTCTATATAGTAAATTCTGTCAAATGAACCTCTTTTTGTATATGTATAAATATCCTTTATTAAAATGCTCGAAAATAATTTTACCTTGACTTCCACTGAAATGTCCTTTTCCTAAACATGTGCTTCTCCCATTTTGATTCGATTGATTGACTTTCTTTTTGTCTACATCATTTGAAGATCTGGGACTATCTGTCCTTTTCATTATGTAAAAATCTGATATGCTATTGACCGATAGAAACACTCCAAAATTGCTTGGAGTAAAACAGAATTAAAACCATTGAAGACCATTTTTGCCCTCTTCTGTAAAGTTATCATCTTGTTTTTTGGACAGAAATGATATATAACCCATCCTTTTTCAGGAGACATTTCTGAGGCGGTGTTTCTGTCCACCCTCCCACTGTAAGAGGGTGAAAGAATGTGTAGTGTTCAAGAAGCCCCTACTGAGGAAAGGAAATGAATAACAAAAAAGAATGACTATTTAGGAATCAAATTAAGAAGCTACTGGTGTTCTCCGAACAAAGAACAGACCACCACAGAGTGTAGACCTCAACACCGCAGTATGTGCTTCAGATTATTCAGACGGCGAGGAATACAACTAGTTTCTAAGACTGAACTTGGAGATACATTCCTGCAGATTTCACAACTTATGAAAGCCTCCCAAAAATATTGGAAGCCAAAGGCAAAGGGTGATCACCCTGAATAGTAAGGGTGGTCTTTGGTGTTTGATGACAGTATATACAGGGGTTGGACAATGAAACTGAAACACCTGGTTTTAGACCACAATCATTTATTAGTATGGTGTAGGGCCTCCTTTTGCGGCCAATACAGCGTCAGTTCGTCTTGGGAACGACATATACTGCGTCCTGCACAGTGGTCAGAGGGATTTTAAGCCATTCTTCTTGCAGGATAGTGGCCAGGTCACTACGTGATGCTGGTGGAGGTTCGTCCTTCTTGGTGGTATGCTGACATTACCCTGCATACCGTGGCTCTTGATACATCACAAAGACTTGCTGTCTTGGTCACAGATGCGCCAGCAAGACATGCACCAATAATCTGTCCTCTTTTGAACTCTGGTATGTCACCCATAATGTTGTGTGCATTGCAGTATTTTGAGCAGAACTGTGCTCTTACCTGCTAACTGAACCTTCACACTCTGCTCTTACTGGTGCAATGTGCAATTAATGAAGATTGGCCACCAGGCTGGTCCAATTTAGCCATGAGACCTCCCACAGTAAAATGACAGGTGTTTCAGTTTCATTGTCCAAACCCTGTAGTTTAAATCAGTTTTAACATTCTATAAAATCAACGAAATTCACTCTGTTTTTTGGGGTTATTTCAGGTGAAAGCATTGTAGTATTCAGCTTAGCATCGAAAACAGAAGCATGAAGAGACAGTTACACAAGCATGTGGGTAAGTATGTATGCACAGACTCTGGAAGTAAATCAGCCCTTATGAGGCTCCTCCAGCCTATCACCCTGCATTTGTCTTCTCTACCAGGCAAGACATGTCTACCCCCTAAATCACACATACACACACACAGACACACACGCCGCTGCCTCAGCTCTTTCCTCATGCTTGTGCGTGTCTCCTCCAGTCTCTTCTCCTCTCAGCCTCCCCAGCCTATCTCCTTTAATTACTGCTTATGGCTCCCTGCGTCCCCCACCCCACTCCCCACCCCCCCAAATCCCTGCTCTCTGTGGCTGAGGCTGCTCTTTGTGCCTGTCACCTCCATCGCTGGTACGTTGCCTCCAGCCTCAGATCTCAGAGCAGTGTGGCGTTTCTCATTTTCTCATTTGGGACGGGGAGAAAATAAAGATTTTTGAGCAGTGCCGCACTCAGACCAGTCCTTATGGGTGCTGTCACAGCCCCTGCAGCCCCTGCAGAATAACTCTGGGAGTGGGGAAGGATAAGGGAAAGCGCCAGACAGGCTCACAGGCTTCTCTAAACGGCAGACTTTGATGCTGGGGCTGTGAAAGAGCCTTGAGAGTGTGATTGCTCTGTGTGCGCTCGCTTGCATGTGGTGTCTATCGATCGGCCTGTTTTCCAGAACAGTGACAAGAAGGTTGTTCGTGGCACACGCAAATGGCATTGTCTCCAGCCATTCTCTAGTGCAAATGTAAAACAGACCCGAAAACGGATTTCCCCAATTTTCTAGACAGTGGTTACAATTTGGTTCAAAATACTAATGGGCATTACTGCATGCCACGGTCCTTGGCTATCAGCCACATACACATTATGCATTTTGTCTAATGAGCGTCTGTGCACGTAATTTTCTGTACAGTGTTTTACAGTGGACCCTCTCGAGCAGTGCCAGTGAGGTGGAGTACCCTCCATACGTGTCCTCGATGCTAGACGGCTTTTGTAGCCAGTCTCCCTTTCCATTAATTAGCCTCTCCATTTTCCACTGGCCACTCTGACATTTCCCCGCTGCTAATTCACTGATTAAGCCTATTAATGTGATTAGAGAGGCATTTCTAAGGCAGCTGTCATTATATACAACATGCAAGCGAGAGGCAGCTCTGGTGCCCTCACGATTCATCTGTTCCTCAAACAGCATAGGAAGAAAGGTGAGAACACAATAAAAGACATGTTTGTCTCCTAAACCGCCTTGTTTAGCCATTACTCTCCATTGCTGAATCTGCAGAGGTGATGAATGCTGTGGAGAACAGAAGAAGTGTTCTCAGCACCTGGAGCCCACTCAGTGTTGCTTTTGAGCTCCAGGAGCCGTCCTCAAGACCCTTCAAATTCACAACCAGAAGGGATGGATGTTCTGTCTGGATTTATTTGGATATTATAGACATGTAAACTACTTAGAAATAGTATAGAGTGATAGACCTCAACATTTTGGCCATGTGCACTTGGGAGTTTGTTTCATTTCAGCACCTAAAGTTGTCCCTTAGAACCAGCAATGGTTCTCTATGTGATACATTTCAACACCAGGAGCTGTTGAATCCTAGAACCAGCAATGGTTCTCTATGTGATACATTTCAGCATCAGGAGTTGTCCCTCAGAACCAGCAATGTTCTCTATGTGATAAGTTTCAGCACCAGGAGCTGTCCCTCAGAACCAGCAATAATTCTCTATGCAATACATTTCAGCACCAGGAGCTGTCCCTCAGAACCAGCAATAATTCTCTATGCAATACATTTCAGCACCAGGAGCTGTCCCTCAGAACCAGCAATGGTTCTCTACGCAATACATTTCATCACCAGGAGTTGTCCCTCAGAACCAGCAATGGTTCTCTATGTGATAAGTTTCAGCACCGGGAGCTGTCCATCAGAACCAGCAATGGTTCTCCATGTGATACATTTTAGCACCGGGAGCTGTCCCTCAGAACCAGCAATGGTTCTCTATGCAATACATTTCAGCACCAGGAGCTGTCACTCAGAACCAGCAATGGTTCTCTATGCAATACATTTCAGCACCAGGAGCTGTCCACTGTTTTGTTGCGCTTCAGAGCCCGGTATGGTCCACTATATGGGCCGTTTCATATGCATTTCATATGTAGTTTTAGATCTGAAAATGAAAATAATTACAAGTAATAACCTACAGCCAGCACCAGACAACATGGTGGCCTATTTTACACCGCAACAAGCAAACTTTGATCTCATTTGGGAATTACATCAAAATCAGAAGCTGACGGTGACAGATGCGCTGAAAGCAGAGATTGTCGTCATATAATGTGGGTCTGAATTAATTTTCCATGAGATATGTTTTGCATCCCTTTAATTCATTCTATACTGAGCATGTACTCTTTCACCCTCTCTATCTCTCTCGATCCCTCTCGCTCTCCCTCACACGCACACACAGAGTCTGTTGCACACGCTACTGCACTCACATGGCTCTGTACACTCTGTGGTCTAAGGGGAGAGCTATGCAGGGAATGACTATAAACGGACTGTCTACAGCACAGAAATAATATAGAGGGAGGAGAAAGAGAAAGGGAGACCAGTATCCCCCTTGTTTCTCAGACGCTTAGGAAATGGGCGCTTCAGCGGAAGCTCTTTTTGCATAGTGGCTGGCTGAGATCTGCTAGAGAGAGAAAGACGGTAAGTCTGGCTCTGCCTGCTTCATCCTCCACACTTTCGTTCTGCTGCTGCAGTGTAGCGTTGCTCAGTCCATCTCTCTCTCTCCCTCTCTCTCTCTCTCTCTCTCCCTCTCTCTCTGTCTCTCTCTCCCTCCTACCTCATACATTCAACCCTCCCTCTCTCCATTGCTCACTCCCCTCCTTCCTGTCTGTCTGCCTCTCTCGCTCTCCCTCCCACCCTCCCTCCCTCCTTCTCTCTCTCTCTCTCCCCTCTAGAGCGGCTGCAGCTCGCCCCGCTCCTCCACTCCCTCTCCCTCTCCATCCCTCCAAGTGCTGGCGGATAATAATACAGACTGAGAGCTCAAACAAAGAAAGATTGATAGAACGAGGGAAAAGAGGAGCGAACGAGTGAACAGTAGAGCAAAAAGAGAAGAAAGGAGCGAAAAGAAAGAAAGACACGGTGGCAAGCAGCGGGGAAGAGAGAGAGAGAGAGAGTGAGAAAGACAGAGTGTCGCCATTTCAGTAGGTTTCACTTTGTTTACTTCTTGTTTTGCAGTGCTGGCATTATGTGTTGTGATGGTTGGCTTGACATTTCAGAGCGCATGGGCATCTGTGCATGTGTATATGTCCATATATGTGTATGTGCTTAGATATATGCATATGTATATATGTGTACGTGATGATGGAGGGGAGTGTTAGAGACTGCCATACATGTGTGAAGAAGTCACTTGTGCATTCCAGCACACTAAACTGTGAAGTAGCCACCTAACAAAGTGATTACGGCTGATTTTGTGAGCTGTGCTGGTCACGGCTGTTCAGTAACTTGACTTTTTTTCTTTGTCAGCTTTTTCTTAGGCTGAACAATCATTTCTTACCGATCTTGGGCACACGTTTGCTGCCCATTGCTTATAAAAGCATCACTTATAAAAGCAGGGAGGGAAGAAGAGCAAGCAGCTGGGAAAGTTGTGCAAGTCTTTCTTAGCAAACTTAACTTGATTTTGAACAAAGGGGGAAGTCCGCAGATGCATCATTGGCAAAAAGAAAAGCAAGTTGAGAGTATGTGAGATACAAATTGAGCATATGTACTCATACAATGCATATTTACAAGTGTATCTTATGAATAAACCACAGCAGGACTCCTTTTAATTGTAATACAATACAAAAATGAAATCACAGAAAGTGCGATGTAACTGCCTAAAAAGCAAAGCGAATGAAGAGGCAGTTTGGAAGTTGTGTGTGTTGAAGAGACTACCTGTTCAGAATTCATAGGTACAAACATTAGAACCTTTGTTGTGGCTGGCTGTCATTATCAGGAAAAAGTTGCCTCTTGCTGCTGATGTGAGTTGTGCTGTTCGGGGTTTGGGAAGTATGTGCTTGCAGCAGCTGCCGCTGATACTCCACAGCTGTAACTTCAAATACTTCTAAATGAGCGATTATAATCTGGATCTAAGTATCAGGCTCCTTGCAGCATTTGGTTTGTGGTGAGTTTGAGTTTAGGCTTTGGGAACAGCTCCAGAGGAGTACCTGTATAGTTGTCGTACTGTTGTCCTAATATGTGGCTTTGATCTAGTGAGTCTGTTCTTTTCAAAGTTTAAGTCTTTGCCTGAACTTTGACACATGGATAAAAGTTAGGAGCTGCCATGTACTGGGCATACTGAAGCATCTCAGAATCTACAGGCTGGAAATTTCTTTCGAGTGCAGCAATACTGAGCCATTATCAGGTTAAAAATGAAAGGGTTAAAGTCTGACTTTGGAGTTTGGGGCATTTGGTTTTTAGTACAAGGTTTCACCGTATGCTTTAGTATGAGATGGATTGTGAATTTTGAAACTGAAGTTTTAGTACAAAGTTGATTTAGAAAATTTAAGGCAGAAATTTTAACTTGATTTATCTTCATTTAAGGTAGAATATATAATATGGGGAGGGTTGGGCTAGAAGCGGAGGGCATTTTGAGACAGAACGCCTAAATTAAGAATGAATTTGATGATGAATTGAGAATATTTAATATTGGGGAAACTTTAAAAGTTTTAAGGTTTAACAAAAGCTCATTTGAGGCAAATGTAATATAAAGGTAATAATCAGTTTTATGCAGGAGCATGATAAAGCTGATGATAATTTCTGAGACAGAATATATAATGTGAGACAGACTGTGAATGTTGAAGGTAGAAGTTTTAGTATTTTGCTGAGTTTGAACATTTCATTTTCTTATTTGATGTTCTACATTTTGAGGCATAGATAGAACGTAGCCTTTTTAAAGTAGAAGCTTTAGTTTAGAGCTTAATGTCACCTTTGAGAGAAAACATTAAATATGATACTGATTACTAATACTGAGACAGAATATATATTAAGAGACAGACTGTGAATGCTGGGGCTTGGCTGATTTTAAAGTGGCATGCCTGCTATGAGGATTATTAGGAGTTAGAATATTCAGAACAATTGTGAATTTTATTCGACAGAGAATGTTTCATTATGGAGGTGATAATGAAATTTGAGGCAGAACATTTAATGTGAGGCAAACTACAAACTACAGACATGTAAAATATATTGATGTTGAAATTTTAGTATGCAAGTTTAGCATTTTAGTATTTTTTTTATAAACTTTGAAACAAGAAATTGAATATGAAGCTAATTATGAATTCTGAGTCAGAATATGTGATATGAGGAAGACTGTTTGAGGTTTGAATGTTCGGAGTTGTAAGGAACTTAAACAGAACATTTCATTTAGGACTAATTATACATTTTGAAGTGGCACACCTAGCCCAAACATTGAGCTAGCATTGCTGTGTCATCTAGACTGAATATGAGTTTAGAGGTAGAGCGTTTAGAATGATTTTGAAATTTGAGGCAGATCAAATTGTGACACAGATCTGCCACTTTGGAGCTGATTTGGAATATAAGACAAAATATGTAAGGTGTTATGTTGGAGCTTATAATGAGGCTAATTATTAATTCTTGGGGCGGACTACTAATTCTGAGACAGGTTTTGTAGCTGAGGCGGGACACTGAGTATGCGGTTGATCATGATGAATTATGAGGTGGCTGATGTTTATTTTTTTGAAGAGTAAGGAGGTTTAGAATGACTGAATTCTGAGGCAAATAGTGAATTTTTGCGATAGAAGTTCTGTATGGAGCTGATTATAGATTGTAAACAGGAACATTTAATATTCGGCTGATAATGAGTTTGGAGGTAGCAGGTTTAGAACGAGGCTGATTATGTGTTCTTATGAGCAGATCTGAATGATGTGTCTGAGAGCTCCATGACCCCAGAGGGTTTCCCTGCCTCAGACAGCCAGGCTCAGTGAGTCATTAATAAGATAGCTGGCTGTGAGAGAGAGAGAGGGAGAGAGAGAGAAAGAGGGAGAAGGAGAGAGAGAGACACCCTGCCTGTTTCACAATGTTACAAGCTTAATGAACACCCCCACCCTCACCCCAACACACACACTGTCTGATGTGCGGCAATGGCTTGGATAAAAATAGCCTCTTTGGTGAAGGCGGCTTGGGGAGGAACAATAGCAAGTGGATGGCTTTTCAGCTGTGCATAATGTACATGCATGACATAATTATCTCATTGAATTTCTGACCTGTTGTGTCCACACTTTATCCTATGAAAATTCAAATTGGTGGTACCCCATGCCATTGCAATTATCACAATACTGTTCATGCAAACGTATTCAGACCCATTTCTATAAAATTTTAGGCCAGAATTGTTTGCATTTCCATTGAGATTCACTACATACACTAGAATATGCAGAGGCAGAACAATACCCCTTAGTGATTTTGAATTGCATATGAGCTGCAGTGTTTCCTCTGCTAGTTTTGCTGGGAGAGAAAGCCACCTCCTGCAGTAACCACACTGTGATTTCTTTGGCGAAGCTATACAAATCCACTGAAGGCATTGTTGAGGCTCCATTTGGAATCCTGACACCAAAGGGACAATCAAAGTCTTGTCTTTTAACTAAGTGCAGTCTATGTTCATTTATCATCAATGAACTGTTCTCCAACAAAGGCCATGCTTTGCAGCAGTTACACAGGTTGAGGTCTGTGAATTTAAGGGCATCTCTGACCATTAATGTACAGCATAATAGATGGCGAGGTGATGATGGTTATGGGTTTGTTCGTAATTACTGTAATTGTATGTTTCATGAATAATTATTTAATGTTGGGGCTAATGTACCCAAGGCATCTTAGCACATCCACCAGTTAAAAATAGACGCTCACATTTTTAGTGGCTCAGACTGCGGATGTGCTCAAGCCAAGGTTACTGTATTGAATTCACCCCTTGTATAATATAAGCGTACCTAGTATGTCTGACCAGGTCAGAGAGCAATAACAGCAAGCTTCACAGAGTAGAAGGTCGGGGAGACCTAAAGAACATCAGGACAAACTCTTTCTTCTCTTCTAGTCACTTTTTTGCAGGCTACTGCAATTCTAAAGGGGGGATTAAAGAAAAAGTTTGGCAAAATTCATATTTACAGCGTTTTAAATTCACCCCAGATGCTTTCAGTGAGCCATATTATATGTCACACCTTTGCTTCTTTAGCTTAGCATGGGATTTGCAAGGCTAACGTTGCTATCAAACACTAGAACACAATAGTCACCCAAATGGTAAAAATAATTTCCATAAAAATCCAAATTCCCAAAAAAAACTCACGGAATCTTCTCTCAGCTAACTCAAACTGCACCCATGTTATCATTAAGGCAACAGACATGACGTATCAGTGTGGTTTAGGGTCCTCACTGTGAGCTATGAACACATCAGGTAACACCAGGGACAGTATTCAGAAAGCAGATCTTAGATCAGATTCATCCATATATTTGATGGGCATGTACACAAATGCCATACAGTTACATTTTAATTAATTTAATTTTATAGCTCCCAGTAATGCAGACTGTACAGTGGCAATTCTGTGCTACCTTAATAAAGCAGGTCTGAGCAGGTTGAGAGAGGTTTCAGTGATGTATGTTAATGTAAATGTGGAAAATTCTGTTAAGTTGATATTTTTGCCAAAATATTTCTTTAAATGAGCTTTAAATGAGGTTGAAGTGAGCTTCCTATTTGACACATTCTTAATGGAATGTTATGTTTCATCTTTAATGCTGCATCTTGTACAGGCACCAGAATCTGGCACCCTTCAAGATGGAGTTGATAATATGCCAAAAAGGGCTGGCGAATTGGAAACCAACCCCAGACAACTTTAATTGATAGTTGTTAATGTGATTGTATTACCATTTGCTGGTTGAGGCAGGTCACCTCAAACTGAAAGTTGCATAGTGAGTAACAACTTTACTTTGTGTTGTATAGGCTAGTATAGGCAACGTCAGTTACTAGCATTAGCACAGCTAATGAAATCAGTGAGTTCATTGAATAGAGGTTAATTTTGTTTTCTTATCTGTGTCGTTTTCAGCAGGTAGCTTCTGTGTACTCATCAGTATCTCACTAAACCAGCCAATCAGAGCAGAGCTCATCTAATTATTTATGAGCTCACCAAAAAGTTTTTCGAGCCAAATTATGCTCACGGAATCTTCTCTCAGCTAACTCAAACTGCACCCATGTTATCATTAAGGCAACAGACATGACGTATCAGTGTGGTTTAGGGTCCTCACTGTGAGCTATGAACACATCAGGTAACACCAGGGACAGTATTCAGAAAGCAGATCTTAGATCAGATTCATCCATATATTTGATGGGCATGTACACAAATGCCATACAGTTACATTTTAATTAATTTAATTTTATAGCTCCCAGTAATGCAGACTGTACAGTGGCAATTCTGTGCTACCTTAATAAAGCAGGTCTGAGCAGGTTGAGAGAGGTTTCAGTGATGTATGTTAATGTAAATGTGGAAAATTCTGTTAAGTTGATATTTTTGCCAAAATATTTCTTTAAAGCTTATAAGATCTTGCATGCTTGTACAGGAGTTCCCTGGATTTATAGCATTACTCAAACTTCACCAACCATATAGTGGACTAATTATGCTCTATGCTGTGAGGTACCTGCTAAAACCTGTAGAGTAACAGAGGAACAGAAGCACCATATGGTGGGCCCATGGATTTAAGTTAGTGCTGAGGAACAAAAAAGAACAAAACAAAATGGAAAAAGCAGATGGAGGTGGATATCTAGGGCTTTCATCTTTTTTTAAGGGCCAGGTTTTTTTTTTCCTACAACGAGTGAGTACAGAATGGTTATCTTGTATGAAGGCCGTGGTCGTTCAGCTGATGCTGTGCTCCTATTGCGTTTCCATGGGAAGTCCTCATCTACGGGTATGATAGACTGCTACCGTGACCTAGTTGAAGAAAAAGAGAGAGAGACAGAGAGAAGGAATGAAAGAGAAAGGGCGAGAGAGGATGTAGATAAGAAAAGGATGGCCCTGGCTGCATCCCAGCAGGCATGCACAGTAAACAAATTCAGCCTTGGCGTTCACCCTCAGTAAACAGCTGGAATTCAGCAGAGGCCTCAACTGGGTCATCTTCTGATAGCAAATATTGAACACAATGGAGCTGTGCGGCATTGCCTCACCAGATTCATCTGTTCTCTATGAATAGACCTCACTGCTGATGAAAACTGTGTCTTGCCCTCTAATCTGTGAAAGTAGCCCCATACTTCAACCTGCTCAAGCATCTACATCATTTACAAATTAGTTTCACAGTACATAGCAAATAATGCAACTGTATATAACTTGAAGACATCTGTGTCCGTAGCATGTTGTGAATACACCATAGAATACTTTCCTTGTATTTAGAAAAGGCCGGAAGAAACATTATTTTTCACACTTATAACAGAAGCTAGTGAGCAGGTACTATTGTAAAACATGTTTTGAACCAGAGGGTTTCTGTTATTTAACAAAACATAGGAATACCCATCAGTATGATTGTCTGTGGTAATTGTGCATGATTGCAATTTTTACTTATGCTGCAGATTATGCAAATAGAGACTAGCTTGAAAACAGTGGGGTAGTTCTTTAAGGCACTAACAACACAACTGCAGTTTAACGGGTTAAAGGGGAATTCAGTTAATGTTTCACAATGCATAAATCAGTTGTTAGGATGTAAATAAAGTCATTCAGATACAGAATCCACCACTAGGTGATGTGTGTGCATATGGGCCAAGCGGAGAGGCTCTCAGGAGGCACCATGCTCCTGTTGAGGAGAAATTTAATGTTCTAAAAGTTGTTGTTCTAGTTTAAAGGTGCCTTTATGGTGGAAAACTGTTAATTTACACATTTACAAAGGCTGATTACAAAATCATTAATTATTACAGACCAGTCTATTTAGACTCCTCAAAATGTAAATACAACAACAAAACAACAGCAATGAAATAGCCGTACTATGTGGAGACATCTACGATTCTAGTCTTTTCTTTAAAGGCTATTTTGGCACTTTCCATTCGCTTTCCAAGGAACTGAACTGTAAACAGACATGACTAATGTCCAGCTTTAAATGAGGTTGAAGTGAGCTTCCTATTTGACACATTCTTAATGGAATGTTATGTTTCATCTTTAATGCTGCATCTTGTACAGGCACCAGAATCTGGCACCCTTCAAGATGGAGTTGATAATATGCCAAACAGGGCTGGCGAATTGGAAACCAACCCCAGACAACTTTAATTGATAGTTGTTAATGTGATTGTATTACCATTTGCTGGTTGAAGCAGGTCACCTCAAACTGAAAGTTGCATAGTGAGTAACAACTTTACTTTGTGTTGTATAGGCTAGTATAGGCAACGTCAGTTACTAGCATTAGCACAGCTAATGAACCAGTGAGTTCATTGAATAGAGGTTAATTTTGTTTTCCTATCTGTGTCGTTTTCAGCAGGTAGCTTCTGTGTACTCATCAGTATCTCACTAAACCAGCCAATCAGAGCAGAGCTCATCTAATTATTTATGAGCTCACCAAAAAGTTTTCGAGCCAAATTATGTAGTGTAATTGAGTGTTTAAAGTCGCATCTGTATTTATAGCATTTAGCTGACACTCTAATCCAGAGAGACTTACATGGTTAAATGTATTACAGGTAGCCCAGTGTGGAGTTAGAAGTCTTGACCAAGGACTCTTATTGGTGTAGCACAGGATTATCACCCAGACCAGGAATCAAACCCCAGTCTCCCACATGGGGTGGCAGGGAATGGTGTTATCTATAGTGCCACACCTTCTGTGTAGACATCAAAGAACACTTTGAAATGCTGAAAAATGCATTCTGTGTTTAAGCAGTGTTGCTTGGTGGTAGTGCTGTATTGGGTTCTGTGTGGGATATCTGGAATATTGTGGTTGTGGTGTTCGCCATGAAGTGAAGTTTTATGGAATTTGGTGACATGCGCTGCTGTGCTCTGCGAGTCAGTATCAACAGCGAGTGCTTTTATTGACTTTACATTATACTTATATACATTCATAACAATTCTAAATTAGATTTTTGTGGCACTAAATTTAGACACCTGTACTTTGAACAGTTGTGACTCAGAACAGAGCATTTCCCATCAGATCACTCTGAATGAGTTAACTATTTAAATATGCAGAAACGATGAAATGACTGGTGGTTCCCTTTAATAACATGCCTGCATTATATGTGCATCAGCCTTTT
Source organism: Prochilodus magdalenae (assembly GCA_024036415.1). NCBI lineage: Eukaryota > Metazoa > Chordata > Actinopteri > Characiformes > Prochilodontidae > Prochilodus > Prochilodus magdalenae. Next base: position 374,442 of record JAMWET010006340.1, on the reverse strand, counting down.
TGGAATGTGTCAGTTAATTTTTATTTCCTTACTTTTTTTCCAAAGCCTCAGCAAAGATCTGCAGCAGAGTAAAAGCAATAGGAGAGCACCTCTTATTCATACAGCAACCTGCAAGCTCACATGCAGTTCATATGACTTTAACTAATCCATGGAGGGCCTGTTCTTACTACAGCTTGTGCCTCTGGTACACCACCATGCAGCACACAGCAACAGTTGGAACAGGAAGCCTGCATGCGTATGTGTGTGCAGTAACCCGGTTAGATATCTCAGCAGGTGCATTAAAAGCACAATTCTTCTTGGCGGCCATCTGATGATGATGATTCAGTCCTACCTGACAGAAGCTCTCTGCACCTGAGCTTGTGTAGTGTGCAGCAGGCTGCTCTGCTGTTGTTTAGTGAATGTGAAAATGGGTAAATGAGGGAGGCGAAGAGAGCGATCATCATCGTCCTGCTCCCTGAATGAGAAAAGGCCTCTTTGTGAGACAGGGCATTTTTCCTAATTACTAATCTTAGGTGATTATATGAGCACAGCTCAGCCGGTTTCTCTCCCCTCACTGCGCTCCATGTATAACGGAAGGGAAAAAGCCGTAGAGTACATTAGTGAGCCTAAATCGGGGTAAGCGAATATTTGTCGATTATTGTCGGAGAGGCGGGTTGTTTTTGTGATGCTGCATTTCCAGAATAAAGACAGTCGGAGCCAGATAGGAGTGAATGTGACTGATTTGTCCAGAAGACCTCTGAGAGCTGGAAGTACCATGAAGGAGATGACATTCATTTATGTGTACTTTGGTCAGGATATTAGGCATGAATTACTGCATTATTTACTTGCACCCAGGATAAGCCGTAGATTTATTTGGTTGTAGTGTTGTTCTCCAGGTGCCGGGATGGTCTCTAATGAGCCATGCCATAAAACTACCCTTAGCTGTAACATCTAAAGGCTTGTTGTTCATTTGTTAAAGGGGCACTTCAGTAAAAATGAATAAATATAGTCATTACCACATGTGTTGTATACATGCCTACTCCCCGGTTTCAGTGGCGCCGCAGAAGTCCCCAGAGAGAGATTTTCTGGCTTAAAGATTAGGAAAACCTCCTTCTAATGATGTATTTTGAAGGTGGGAGGAACTTTGGAAAAGCCCCCTGGGGCGGATACTTGAGGAATTGTTTTTTCTGCAGCCTTCCCTAAAAAACAAATTAAAGAAACAATTTTCGATTCTCTCAAAATAATGAGGCTGCAGGGTCTAATGCTGCTCTACAGACTATCATATGACATAACTAATAATACAAGTGAGGACAAAAGGGACTGAGGAGTTAAATATATTAATGCTCTTACGTGTCCAACCAGTAGTTTGTGACAAAAACAGAACTAGTACATTTAGTTTTTTTGGTTTTCTTAGATCATAAGCTTCATATGAGAGTCTTATTGAAGTCATATATTTGATTTTTATTTTTATTTCAAGGTGTTCAGTTTCAGTATCAGAAAGAAGCAAAAAACATGTTCAGTACATTTAATGTCTACACTTTAATACAGAAGGCAACGTACTGTAGAACCACATTTAATGATACACTATACACATGCGTAAAACAACCTGTTGGTCATACATCATTTCTTCAGGATTTATTCAGTGTGCGCTAAGCCTTTATTACACTTTCCATTCTATTGAGAAGGCGTGCTGTCTCAGAAATGATCAGCAATGATATTTTCCCACACCTTAAAGCTGGTTGCATTTTCTACTTCTTAAAATCCAAGTTAGCATGCAAAATACCCCCTGGCTTTGGAGCTTCTGTGTTGGCAATGCTGATGATAGCTTCAGTGGTAATGTTTGGTTACACAATTGCACTTCTGGATATTCTCTTTTCTGGTTTGGTAATGTGGTCTTCCACACACATATACTGGCATTTTACACAAACACTTTTGTCTTTGGTTTCAGTAACAATTAGCCTTTGGGCTAAGTTTTTTTTAGATATATAAATATGCTACATACACAGACAGACCAGCGCTGCAGCTCTAGTTAGGAATACCTAAGACAGTGTAGCAGCTTCAGTTGTATTAACAGCTACCATAATGTGATAGGTATCTTTTCAGGGACTCTTCAGAATTATGGCTTTGAGACACTTGGAGTTGGTGGCGGGGGGGGTCGAGTGGCATTGAGGTCTGGACTCTACACTGCTCAGGCTACTGTTCTAAAAGCGTCAGCAGCTTCTTTGTTTAATTTCTTCTTTTTTGTCCTTTTTTCCTTGTCGTAATAACAGCTTATGGGCAGCAACACATCCTTTCAGATCCATAGTGTTAAATCTAAAAGAATGGATAGAAAAACCTGTGGAGGTTGTGAAGCAAGAGTGGGGTTTTATTGTCCCCTCTGTCACAAAGATGAAAGCTTTAACTTCTGTTCGTCAGATGGGAACAGGTTTGGTGGTCTGCCAGGCCTTGCATGGCTGTTTGTGGTCTCATCCTCTTTGTATTTTATTATGGTTTTGCTTTTCCCCTTTGTTACGTATGTTACATGTAATCTCCTCAGAAATATTACTAGGCCTGCATAGTTTATACTTAACCACCATCTGGACTGGAATGTACATAAATGAACTGTGATCTCTGGTTTACTAAACACCAGTAAAATAATCCTCATCCAGTAAAAGGAAGTTTTTAACGTCACTACACAATCTTGATTTTCGGCCCCAGCTACTCTCTAACTACAATTCAGACCAGGAGGACGCTTGTTTGGTCTTTTCGATTCTAAATGTGAAGAAACTCCTCTCATCTTCCAAGTTATATAACAGTAGTAGCTTCTAACAGAGCTTGCATGAAGATTTGATAAGGAGTACGCTCACAGCACCCAGCTAGAAGGGCATTTCACTCAGTGGCATATTGTGAGTAAAACTCTCATACAGACAGACATACATGACTGACACTCACATACACAGACAGTAAGAAATGATCAGCCTGTAAATTAAGGAGCTGGCTCTAGGGTTTCTTCCCAGACACTGTTTAGGAGTGTCGGACTGGCAGGCTCACAGAATGAGTCATGAAGTGGGAGAGCTGTTATTTTTACCACACATACACATAGTCACACAAACCCGCTATGCCTCACACAGGCCACTATACAATTGGCTCACTGGAGACATATCTGCAATGGGCGATATGAGGCAACACCTCCATTAGAGTCCAGAGCAGGCCCTGGAGCGCGGTGACTCAGCTAAAACACGCTGCTAATTATTCATTAAGGCCCAATACCCCTACAGAACACGGCGGCGCGCATACATCAGAACATATTCCCCCATCGCAGATGTAGGCATGTTGCTGGAAAATGGGTTTTTAACAAGATGTGTAATTTTCGCCATTCCTTTACATAAAGGAGAGAAGTTGGATAAAAATGACACATTATTGCGTGTAATTATGCAGAGGCCCCCAGTCTGCATTCTCTCTGAGCACGAGGAGAGAGCAGGAGAGGGGGAGAGAGACATCCTGACTTGGCTGGTGGTAATTAAAGCACGTCCTTCTCGGTGGGATGCAGCAGAGGTCTAGCTGATTGCTCCATGGCATCACCGTCTCTAAATGTGCTGCGAATGAGACAGACAGGAGCGAGAGAGCGAGCAGGAGAGGGGGAGAGAGAGAGAAGCAAGCATGGGGAGCTGCATGCTGATTAAAATCGTATTTCCTCTCCAACTCGGCCCAATCTGTCCTGATTTGCCTCGCTGATTAGCACTCGCTTATGACAAAACCAGGAGACACAATCAGAAGCTGCAAAACTGGCCACTACTGTACGTTCCAGCGTCTGTAATAGCTCATATTGCCTATTGCTCCTAAATTCCCTCACTTTTCAGAAACGCAAGTTTACTCTGTATTCTGTAAACATCATTCAGTTTTCAGCATGTACTGTTCCACCCTCAGGCCAGTTCATATACAAACCCTAAGCTGCCTATTGTTAACTAACATGCATTTACAGCAGTTTGTCTCCTCCCATTCCAACACAGTTATAAGGAGTTATGTAAAAACAGGCTTTTCGAATTAGGCACAATTTAGGACAGCTAATTATAACTGAGCTCACTTGCACATCATTCTTACAGGTGCCGTAACAAAAGCAGCCTGTTGAAGTCTAAAGGATTTGCCTGCCGTCAAGTATAAATGAAACATAAACCCAAACAAACTGTGAGTCATTTGTCCAGGAAAAATGTAAAGTCCATGAAAAACATAGGCCTCTTTTAAACATTGCATGGATACAGTCATTACGCTACTGTGGGGTCTTGGATTTGTCACATTTACATATGCCTACCTTTCCAGCGTATAGCAGTTTAGCCACACCTGTTTACAATGAAGTGATGTGGGGGGCTGTAACTGTAGACAGTCTACAGCAGAGAAACTGCAGCAGAAGAGAACCTGATTGAACCTTGTGCTGTTACTGGCTGTAAAGATGGAGATGTATCACTATGGCTGTCCAAAGAATCCACATTCCAAAAGGAAAAGCTGATGTTTGTTTTATTTCAACACTTCTGACAATTTGAGTCGATCCTAACAGTTTGTTCTGGAAGTTTTAAGTTCAAACTGCTCTTTGCACGAGCCACAGTGCAGTGCGGGCAGTTGGAACAGAACTCATTTACATACATCTGTTTACACAGAAACACAGATAGGCTAGCAAGACACTGAAAATGGTCAAATGTATAAATGTGACTGTTATTGGTGCATAAAATTGTGACTTACAAACTTACAAGCTAATTAAAATCAAGATTGTGATATTATAATGAATCATGTTTATTTAATTAACCAAACATTTCAATTTGTCTCTACCAAAATAATCACAGCAGTGCTCAAAACACTTAGTTACTTATTTAAAATAACTTATCAATTAGTGACTGCTTCATGCTCAACCATAACTTAGCTAAGGTTTAGCATAACTAGATATACTAGCCAGCTTGTACATACAACATCATAGTATTTTTCATTTAAGCAATTAAAAGTTTATTTCATTGCAGATATATGAGTGTTGGTCATTATGGTTCTTCAGGCTACATGCTAATTTTCAGGTTTCAGAACTCTAAGTTCAGAATTACGACATCTCAATGCTTAACATGGGGTCGGTCATAAGGGTCACAAGGATGGAGTCTCACTTCCTGCTCCTAAATCCAGAGGTGTGGCCTAAATAAGGTTCCACCCACAATCTGTAGATAGTAGATGGTCCATAAATGTTCTGTTCACAACGCTTGACCTGTTTCTAACTGAAGCAGGACAGAACGGGGCAGGAACTGTGTCTGTGTGGCTGAAGATTTCAAAGGTTGGACAGAGTTTGTGTTTGTGAGGTTGGACATTTTCTGCAGCAAAATGGACTCAGTATGGACCACAAGGGCACAAGTGAAATGGATCCATAACATTAACTGGCTATGGTGTATGCAGTAAGTCAATATGAGTGCACCTTTCCAACACACAGGCTTTCTGCAGACATGAGGTGCGGTGAGCCCTGCAGGCTGGTATGGTGCAGGGAAGGTGCTGTAATTAGCAGGTGCTGTGTAAAAGCAGGCAGAGCTGCGTGGTGGCCTGCACTGTGAGCAAGCGAGGCACTGCAAAGTTCATCATGACATTTTCACCTCTATTATGTGTCATAACATGGCATTTATTCAGCTTTATTTAGGAGCAAGTGTTTCATCATTTGAAAATTGCTTACTTGAGGGTGTTTATTCATAACCTTATATCTCTGTAATTTGTACTGAGGATAGGTTTTCTGGAGGGGGGCCGAGTGTGTTTTTAAGGACCCCACAATGTTTTGATTCTACTCCTCAAACGTCATTGTCTGCAACCTGGCCAGAAGAAACTCTATGTGGGTTCATAACAACCTTGCCATAGGTAAAATCCGTTTCCAGGACATACGATTACTTGACCTTAACATCATGTTGAAAGGGTCAGTCGGTCGTGGCTGTTTCATAATGGCCCTCTGCTAACCGGCCGCGTGGATTAGTGGGCTGAAAGCACTTCTTTATCCGTGAAACGGATTCTCTCTTGTTCCCTCTGAGGACGCTGCATCTCAGGAAGCTTTCGTCTCTTCCATCTTTGTGAGCGAAGACTTCTAGCACCTCGGTTGCCATTGACAACGTGTTGGTCAGATCTCCTGCGGTTGCCAGGCATCATTAAGACTTGGTGGCATGAGCTCCACTCTCCAGGAGCAGGCCTCATGCGCAGGAACAGCAATTAAAGCTCTTCTCAGCCTGATGGAGGGGAATGATACCTCTGGGGGAGGGAGGGAAGATTGCAGAGGGAGAAGGTGGAAAGGAGGAATTGTTCTCCAGATATTTTTCTTCATGGTTTCCATCCATACCATGCTCAGTATCACCAAGTGAGGCTCCTACACCACATTAGTTTAGATTTATGATGTTTTTTTTTTGTTTTTGTTTTTTTTATCACAAAGCAGACAATATAAAACAGATTCGTCTTTTGGAAGATGTGCTGAACATTACTGAAGTTTCAAACTTACAGAAACAGAATATACAGAACTTTTACATATGACCTCTCATTCAGCCAACAGCAGTTTAACTCCACCCATACAGGCTAAGTTCTGAGACATGTTACTGCAGGTAGTTAGCAGCAAGACTTATTGTTGTTCAGCTGTTCCAAGCAGTTGGGAAGCCAATGGGTAGCACATGGATTACACGAAAATATCAAGAACCGGTAGCTTTAACCGGTACTTTTAACAAATTTGATATTTTTCCCACAGTTTAACAATCTTAATGACGTCTCTGGGGCATGCTTTGGTCAAAATACCAGATAATTCTAATGGTATTGTGAATCCTACAGCAAGTAACAACAAGAAAGTATTCTTAATGTTTTACCGTAGCAGTTAGTGTTAGCTAGCGTTAGCCACCGAGAGCTGCTTCTGTTCCCTCGTTTAGTAAGAGTTTTGTTGCCAGTTCTACGTTGTATTCACCCATGTTGGGTAACAGTCAGACACACAAGGCTGAGGCTGGCTTCAATTTCTTCAGCTTCTTCTTCAAGCTTTCCTGTTCCACCTTAAATGGTGCACCAGTTAAGAGTAATCGCTGATACTGGACACGTAGCTTGAGGCACCAGAAAGTAATTGGTGCACCATTTAAGGCGGAATGGGAAATTAGCCTGAGGTGCAGGATATAACTAGGGAAACTCAAACAAGAAGCTAGATAGGTAGGCTGAGGCGCCAGAATGTAAGTATAGTGTTAGACAGAAAGTGCTAGGGCACAAATGCAGGCTGCAGATGGGACGTTGGCATCAGAAATAAACTCTATCCACTCAGGTGCTGCCGACAACAATGTATTTCTCATGCTTAGCTCTATGCTTCGACGCAGCGCTGGTGGCTCCGCCCCTCGTGTAAAAAAATTACGCCTCTTTGCTCAAGCAGCTCTGGAGCCGTGGGTGGAGCTCCTCAGCGTTGGGCAGTACTCTTCTAATGAGTCCCCATTCCTGAATGGCTTCTAATAAAAAATATTTTTAAAATTTTCTTAGTTTGTAGGTCACACTCCAGATACCCAAATGTATGAGCTATACATTGAAATTGAATGGCTACTTTACATGTAGTAGAGGAGGATGCACTAGCAGGCAATCCATGATTGTCGTGAAAGGCCAAATGTACAGATTTATCATTTCACAAGTAAACAGACATCCCACCTGGCAAAAACTTATTTTAGTGCAGGGAAAATGAGAAATCAAAAAGAACATAACTATATGCAATTGGATTGGGAGAAAATTCAACAACTAACTACTTACACACAAATACATATATATTTATATGTGTATATATAACGCTGTGAGTCTTCAAAATATATTTTATATATACATATAATAATATATATATGTATTGAAGATGAACAGTAAAAATAGGCAGACTATAAAGCCCCTTCCCAAAGAAAAGACCTCATAGGTTTACTTTGCACAAAAAGAGACCAGTCAAACCAGTCAGTGTGTGTATTCCTCTCTTGCTCTCTCTCACTTGCTTGCTCTAAAATAAATAATTTCCAGAATATTGTCTATAATATGCAGGTGTCAGGGAACTCCTATTAAAATGCTGGAGACTCCTGGAACTTCCGGGAGAAGTGGGATGTCTGTGTAAAAGCATGATTGTTCCAGATGTCTGTGAGAAGTATGTAGTTAGTAGCTTGCTAATAGGGGCTGGCTCCAGTGACTGCTGTTGCGGTTTGAGCTGTGAGATTTACATTGCAGAAGAGTTTTTAAGGTGTTTCAGTCTCAGGTACTCTGCTCACTGATGGTCTTATGTAAACTGCACACTACAATAACCACAGCCTCCAGAAACTCACCTTTCTCTGAGAATTTAAACTGGCCATGGCCCACTGTCTTGTGGGAAGCAAACAACTGTTTATCGAGCGCTAATATTGGTGAGCTGCGTTTGTACTCACCAGGAAATCTTTTGGAGCGGATGCAGACCTAGTCGCTGAACCAAAAAACATTCATGACAGTGACTCCTGAACTGTGTTTGAAACTGTAGGTACACAAGCTATCCTTGTGTGTTTGCAGGGACATCTTAAAATGTGGTGAGCCATTTTGCTACTGCTTCCAGGTTAACAAGGAAGGTTCCAGGAACAATAAATGGTGATAAATGTAAACTGATATGGGCAATATTTACTGAGCTACACATACAGAAGTGGCATCTTTCCGTATGACGGTGTAACTGTGTGCATGTAGCCCTGTGTCGTGCAGCTATCTGTCCGTGGTGCTGACACTAAACGGACGACTCATGAAGGGCACGGATGTCTGCAGTCACGGCTGTTGTGTCAGTCAGGTACAATGATAAGGCCTGTCCTTGTTTACCCTTAGTGATTTGCATGTCTTATGATTTTAAACATACCCACCAAGTTTTGTTTTTTTTTACAATAAGTGTAAAAAGGTGCTGTACAAATGCAGCCGCTGCAGCTTTGTGCACTCCCTATTTAAAGCTAGAACAATGTTTTTTAAATCACGCTTTTAAGATTTGAAAAGGACGATATGAATGGCCTTCTCAGCTGCCAAAGTCGTAGTGCTTGCATAGTGTCTGTTTAGATACATGTTTGCTAGTTTTTCTGTAAGTGCTGAATGTAGACCTGTACAAAAGTTTGATTTTTGATTGAGTTTTGATTTTTTTCTGGCCATTTTGGCCAATTGTTTTGCTCACTTAAATGGACCTTTTCTGCCCACAGCATCAGCCAGAGAACTCATTAGTTGACTTAACTATGCAAGCCCAAATATATATTTTTACTAATGTCCAGATATCCCTTTTCATGTGCACAAGAAGACTTTTATTGCTATCTGGATTGTAATCTGAATGCTAGAATTGGTAATGACTTTTATCAATGTTTAGTATTGAACCAAAAAAAAAAAAAATCAGTTGTAAGTAAGTAATGCTACCTTGTGTAATCAAATAACCGGGAGTTCATTTCTAGACTGCGAAACGTGTTCCGATACCAGTATTGCAAAAATGCTACCAAATCAACTGATCTGT
>JAMWET010006340.1:157500-360000 GCA_024036415.1 Prochilodus magdalenae | reverse complement strand
ATTTGTGTAAGGCTTTTGTTACTAACAGCAATGGTATATGTTTATATAGTACTGTGACAAAGTATTAGATCCCTAAACGAATAGTTTTAGACCATATATTTTGTATGCGTGACCTCATGTCTGGACATTGTATAAAACAATACTGTGTGTCTGTGGGTATTATCTTTAGTAGATATTTTCTTTTTGACGTCTCATAATCATAATAATTTCTTACAATCGAAACAAAGATCTGGCCTGTTCTGCTGAAAAGCGCTGTTCACAGTAAGTCACCTGTGGCATGTCTTTCTCCTCTTACCTAGAAAATGACTGTTGAGGAGGAGATCTGAGTACAGCACCAGGAACACTCTGCTGAAACCCAGCACGCAGGAGGAGAGCTTCACACACACCACCCCACCCTCACTCGCTTGATCTCAGGTACCCCTTTTGCTCTAAAGCCACCACACTGTTGCATAGGTTTAATTCTTATACTTTACAATGAACTGACCCGTGAACACAATACTAATTTGAATTGAGCCAATTTTTACGAATTCAGTTGATAGAAGCAAATTAGTTTGCCTTATAGAAGCAAATGTTTTGTTGTTTCTTTATTATTAGGTTACTTTAGCTGTGCTGTCAATCATTGTAAGCAGACATGGTCAAGGTGATGATATTTGCTGTTTTCATGCCCAGATCCAGTTTTACAAAAACACTGACTGAAGCTGCTCAGTATCGTCCGAAGTTTGAGAAACTAACAAACTAACAAATTCAAATTAAAGTTGCCCAGGATCTTGTTAAGATCCTGTAGGCCTCCTTGTGTTTTTGTGAATTTTCTGTTCCACCTTAAATGATGTGACAGTTACGTTCTGTAGAACTGCAGCAAAAGGTGGCGGATTGTGTACAGTGTACAGTGTGAAACTTTAAGGGAACATTTCAAGTCATATGCAAAGGTTTGGAAAAGGGTATGTTTAAAAAAACAGCAGAATTTTAGGTTCATGGTATGTCCTTATTGAACTGTGACGGAGCAGATGTTAATGATTGGCTAAAAAAGAAGTAACTGCATTTGAGCGTGTCAAAGACCATAGTGTGAAGGATGTAGCTGAATCTGCAGGTGTATGGCGTGTACAGTCTTACAGGTCTACCAGCAGTGGCAAAAATCCCAGTCTACAAGAAATTGTCCTCAGAATTGTGCAGCAAAGGCATCCACCTAATCTGGCCCAGCTACGTAATTCTTTGATGCAAGAGTGTCTGAACATCCAAAAGCTAGTGTAGCCCATGTCAAATCCAATCATAGCTGTTATTAGTGCTCGTGGAGGTATTACATTCTTTTAGGTATGTTTCAGTCACAGCTTATATACAGTTCTTTGCTAAAAAAATTTAAACCCCCCAGTGAAAATGCTGTTTGTGCATATATGGAACATTTCTGCAAATATTGGCATCTTATTTTTATTCTTCTATTATAATACCTATTTTTTGCTGAATGTGACATACTAGGCCAGACAACTAGACTACTAAAATTTGCACAGGCAATATTTTATGTTTCTGTATGTTACATTTACAAAATAAATAATTAAATTGTGTATTAAAACATGCAGGCATGTGTTCTCTGTAGAGGATGTGTAATTTATTTTCTCTTACAACATCAACAAAATAGAATTTGCCCACGGGTGCCCAAACATTTGCATTTGCCCAGGGGTGCCCATACATTTGCCCTATATTTTTTCTCATTGTAAAAACTACGATCAGTTGCCTTTTGCTGCCTTTCTGTTATGTACATTAGTTCATGAGTACAATTACTGTGCATCAGTCACTGCACTGACAGTGATACAATCAAAAACTATACTGCAACATATTAAAAGCAACCTCATTTGAATCAGCAGAACCAGACGTTCAGGTTTTTGAAAGGGGCAGTTCAGAGAATTCTTGAAATTGAATCAGGTTCATGAAACTGAATCACCCAAAACCGAAGGCTTTCCCTAGTGCCAGCAAGGCAATACAAGCCAGCCCAGTGTGCCGCATTTTGATGGATGGCTCTGTTCTGCAGATGGAGGTGGATGCAGCTGATAAGCGCCATCGTACGCGATCCAAAGGTGTGCGAGGTACTTTGCACCTCACAGTGCTGTGGCTAAACTTATAATACACCAGAATATTCATTCTAATTCTAGCCTAGCAGCCTTAACCACTTTGTTCTTCATATTTGGCCTTTCATCAGAAACCCACTGCAGGCCTTTACCTGCGCTATTGATTTCACCAGCAGGCTAATAGAAGCATTGATGCTGATATTGATACGATTGGACCACATAATATTGCTATAATATAGCCGATATTGACGTTTGCTCCACCTAATTGTTTCTTCTTCTCTCCTCTTAGTTGCCGTGGAGACTGGAGCCCAGGAGCTGTTCAGGTTAGTTGGGATGTGATGAAAGGAGCACGGAAACAGGATTCTTTACACGTCACTTTCAGTGACCCACTATGAAGTGGCAGTGATTGAATGACTCTCAAGGGCAAAAAAAAAAAAAAAACACGCATGCTGGAGCGAATTCGCTCCACGTCCAAGAGGGCCTTTTATTTTCTGGCGGTGGCAGCAAAGGAGTCTCAACGAGGAGGCGTTTGTGACACAGCCTGTGCTCACAGCAGAGGTGGCAAAGCAAAATTTTCGCCAGCCGATATCGTTCGACGTGATTCGCTCAGAACGGCGTGCGCCTTGGGTGCAGCCTATAAATAAAACTTCTACTTTAATTGCCTTGAGTGAGAACATATGATTCTCCCAATTAGCACTGGTAAGTATCCCTGCGCTCCTAATGAAATCGCGCATCATAATGAGGCTGAATGGACTGGCTCTTCCTCCAGGGTGGAGAGTGATTTTTTATCAGGCGCTGCTTACTTTACTTCGGGTGCTCCAGCGCCTCTCTTGGAAGCTTTTACTGGCCTGGTTAATGGGAGCATCTCCATCATTAAGAATTGTTTAACACTCCTCACCCGCCAAAGAAATGCTAAAAGTTTATTTTTATGTCGTCTTGTTACTCTCAGATGTGTTCAATTAAAATGACAACAGCAAGGACAGTGTGGTTTATGGGAGTGCAGCCAATGGCCGTTCTCCCTGCCATGCCTCGTTTTATCGCCACAGTATACGGCGGCGCAAATAAATAAACCACGTTCTCTCACTCCTCTCCTCATGCCTGTCCAACGCCCCACCGCTGTGAGATGCTGCCTCAGCTGAATGTTCCCGCTCTATAGCTGAAGGCTTCCATAATACCAATAATGGATGTGTCACCAGCTGTGATCAGACGCAGATCCACAGCCAGCGTCACCTTGAGGAAACCACATAAAACGCTGGACTTAACACGTACTGAGGGTGGGGACTGGAGCCGCACCAGGCCTCATGTGCTCAAGAAGCAGTTGAGACGCTCGATCAAGACCAAGAACTTGATCCTCAGATTGGTACGTTGCCAATCAGAGACAGAGACATATTAGCTTGGCTATAAATAGAAACTGGAGCATTTGCTGAAGGCTCTGAAGGCAATGCTTGGTAGTGTGCTTGAGACAGTCTGTGGTAGCAGAATAAGGGAGATTAGGCTAGTGTATCTGGCCGTGTCCCCTAGCAGGTCAGAGATTCCAAATCTGGCAGTATTTCCACACGACTTTTAGCTGGCCAAGGGTCTAAATGAAACAGCCAGAGGTATGAGATGTACCGTAGTATGAAATATGCAGCCTAGTGAGTCACCAACCTGGAGGACGCTGGAGATCTGTAACTCTCCAGTGAGGGCTGTTGATGTGCTTTATCTCAAGTGCCGTCTGTGGGTGTTTGTTTGTTTTTGTGCATTTTCTGGACTAAAAAGTCCTGATTGTGTAAGAAAATCAGAGAATACGTTCTCACTTTACAATATCAGTGACCCTGACTCTATTGTGCTTTTCCAAGCGCTATATTTTTCATTTTCAAAATTTTCTAACTGAAAAACCAGGATTAGGATTCAGTTTACCTCCGTGGTAACACTTCCTGTGTTCATAAGGCATATAAAAATATTTCTAAAGCATTACACAGCAGACATAATACCATATAACAACGGGCATACTCTTATCTAATGTGATACTTGACAATTTAAAGTTGCATATACTTGTTCTATAAAGTTTAGCATGTGATTTTAGCTGGATGTACGTAATATAAAAGCTCCTGCCTGCCGTTATAGGGTATTATATGTGGCATATAACTTTTGATAAATGCATTTAGAATCATTATGAATATAACATTTATAGGAGGTTTTACTGAATCATATCAAGTCAGTATAATCACCATGTGGTAATACTATTTATTATAAGCCAAAGTTTTTATATTAAGGGCAGGTGTTTTCAAATTAGGGTAATAATAATCTCAGTCTTAGAAGTTGGTTACATTCTCTGCTTCTCACTATCCAACTAATTTCAAACACATTTAGTGATGCTGAGGCCTGGACTCTGGGATGGGCAGTTTATTGTTCAGCACCTTGGTGCTTAGTTTGCAGATTTCTTTCTTGTCTAAATCCTTTGCTCAGTAAGTGCTTCTTGACTGCTCCACATCCTTTAACACTAACAGAACAGACCTGCAAGTGGATTATCTCCTGTTGAATCTCCTAAGAAATATCTCCTGAGAAATTAATAACCTGCACTGCCTTTTTGATTGGAAAGGAAACCAATGCTGGGTGGTCTCTTGCTTTTGATTTGATGCATATAAAACATGACCAGAGAACCTGGGATTGTATAAAAACAAGTATGCATTTTTTTGTCTACAGCTGTCCTACACCAGGGTGTGACGGGAGTGGGCATGTGAGGGGCAAATACGCCAGGCACAGAAGGTAAGAGCCATGTTATCACAGTTACTTCTGTCAAAGAGTGAAAGGTCCAGCTGTAGCATGCAGCAGCTAATGTGGTAAAACAGTGAAAAAAAGGTCCAGCTGTAGCATAGTGCAGATAGTGTGGTAAAGCAGTGAAGGGTCCAGCTCTAGCAGAGTGCAGCTAATGTGGTAAAACAGTGAAAAAAAGGTCCAGCTGTAGCATAGTGCAGCTAATGTGGTAAAGCAGTGAAGGGTCCAGCTGTAGCAGAGTGCAGCTAATGTGGTAAAGCAGTGAAGGGTCCAGCTGTAGCAGAGTGCAGCTAATGTGGTAAAACAGTGAAAAAAAGGTCCAGCTGTAGCATAGTGCAGCTAATGTGGTAAAGCAGTGAAGGGTCCAGCTGTAGCAGAGTGCAGCTAATGTGGTAAAGCAGTGAAGGGTCCAGCTGTAGCAGAGTGCAGCTAATGTGGTAAAACAGTGAAAAAAAGGTCCAGCTGTAGCATAGTGCAGCTAATGTGGTAAAGCAGTGAAGGGTCCAGCTGTAGCAGAGTGCAGCTAATGTGGTAAAGCAGTGAAGGGTCCAGCTGTAGCAGAGTGCAGATAGTGTGGTAAAACAGTGAAAGGTCCAGCTGTAGCAGAGTGCAGATAGTGTGGTAAAACAGTGAAAGGTCCAGCTGTAGCAGAGTGCAGATAGTGTGGTAAAACAGTGAAGGGTCCAGCTGTAGCAGAGTGCAGATAGTGTGGTAAAACAGTGAAGGGTCCAGCTGTAGCAGAGTGCAGCTAATGTGGTAAAACAGTGAAGGGTCCAGCTGTAGCAGAGTGCAGTTGCTACTGTATAACAGTAAAAGCTCCAGCTGTATGTAGTGCAGTTAGTGGGTGCATTTTGCATAATTTCCATGTAGTAAATGAATAATCAGCCTT
Organism: Prochilodus magdalenae; assembly: GCA_024036415.1. Classification (NCBI taxonomy): domain Eukaryota; kingdom Metazoa; phylum Chordata; class Actinopteri; order Characiformes; family Prochilodontidae; genus Prochilodus; species Prochilodus magdalenae. Next base: position 354,297 of record JAMWET010006340.1, on the reverse strand, counting down.
AGCGTGTGTGTGTCCATGAGTTTCAAGGGATTAGTTATTACTACTCATTGTCCCAATAGTGATTTGTACTCTGTGCAAAGAGAATTTGTCTGTCGAGTGACGGCGCCCGAGTGAGCCTGAGTTTGACTAAACCAGTATCTTCAGAAGGCGACACGGCGTGTCACTATGTTCTCATATTCAGCGTTTCTTTTAAGTGTTAGTTGTGTTATTTGGGCCTCTCCACATAGACTTCATGAAGAACAGTAGTCATTGCAGAACGCCTGGGAAATCCTTCCAGGAGGGGAATGTTTCTCATTCAAAATTCTCTCTGGAATTCCCACAAATAGCTATTTTAATTGCCCCGTTTGAATATGACCTTTTTAGAACAGATTGCGATATACACTGGTACACTTGTTGATGGTAGATACTTTGTGAGGGAGAAAGGCATGACTCTTACTGCAGCCTAAATACAATATAAGCAAATATAAAAAGAATATAATGCAGGTTAATAAAAGTAGCTTGTAGGGACTGAATGGCCAAAGGGGAGTAAGTCATTCTACTGTATTTCTGTTGAAGCTGCTTTGGAATACAGTGAAATAAGATTTTTTTATTCTCACAGCAACAGCTCCTGCTGTAATTAAAGTGGTGCTCGACATGTCTGAACAACTTTACTTCTGGAATTTGGTTTTCATCTACATGAAGGCTTACAAGGTAGTTGATCAATAAGGCATTGATTTTAATGCTGTTTTTTTTATTTAGGTGATGAATCTTAGCCCTTAGAAGTTACACTTATCACCAGTAGTAACACAATCAAACTGTAAGTGTATGTTTGTACAATTAGCTCATCACAGCAGCACTGAAAGTGCAGAGTCTGCATTTTTCAACTGATTCCATCTTTTGATCATAAGCAGAATAGGTGGCACAGTCTTCCTGGCTTGGTCTGCTCCAGTTTCCTGCTATGTCCCCTCCCATGTCCATGTTTTATTCTTTACACTTGTGTTTGGTTTATTTTCCCTCATTTCCCAACCTTGTTTGTAAGTCCTATCATTCCTTTTTGATTAGTCCAGTTTTGAGCATCTACATGTCCTGTATGCCTACATGTGACTAGTCTTGCTAGGTGTGAGCTCATAATGAGAATGTGTGAGGATAACCATGCAAGTTGCTGTGCTGAATGTGTGTGACCGAATGTGACTGTGACATTTCACGGCAAGTCCAAGAACTTGAGAAGGCAGGGCTCAAAGTGGAGGGTGACCTCATAAATATTGCCCGATAGCCCATGGATTAAGAGAGTAAAGGTATACAAACTCTTAAGTAACTGAAATCCAATTATCTTATTGATATGTACATGTAAGCACACTTACTGGAATTTCACTAGTTAGCATTTTATTATTGTTCATACCTGGAATATTACAAGATTACAGTCTAAAAGAATTTGGGGTTTGATTTGAGGGGCTTTGTTTTTTGCCACAATTTAGCATCAAAACTTGAATTTGAGGTTCTCTTTACAGGGTCTCTTCCCCCACAAGACCAGTCTGTCATAGTTGTGTGTAAAACTGGTTTTCCTTCCAGACCACAGCTCTGCAGAGATTACCGTTTCTCTTCTCATAGCACTCTAAATTCAAGTCATGCTAACTGTGCTAATTAGCTTGCTAATTAGTGTTGATGCTAGTGTGTTTAGTGACCGCTAAAGTCTGCAGTGCTCTGCCCACAAGGACTGAAACCTGACTTATGTGATCTAACACATTGCTCTGGTTTGCTGAGTCGTTGACCTTGTCATTCTTTCTGTTTGAGTCGTCATGTGAAATGTTTTGTATTTTCAATAAAGCTGTGAACTTACACCTACATCCATCCTCAATCCCTTCACTTTGTTACAATCTGAGATATTTTATTATGACTTGGATTTAATGGAATGTTATTGTGCTGTGCACAACAATAGTGTCCAAAAAAGTGTTAGGCACCCCTTGTTAAATGACATTATTCTGATTTTCCAAGTTACGTAGGTCAACACAGCCTCTGCAGGGAAACAAGTTCTGCACATTTGAATGCACACTTACTGTTTATTTGCTAAATTTAACATATTAGGGGGAACAAAAAACATAAATTGTAGCTTGTGCAAAAAGCTATGGCACATTATTTTAATGTTTATTTTGTTTATATATATTAAACTCCATTAGCCATTAAACAGACATTCATTGTGCACTGACCCATAGACAAATGGCATTTTAATACGTTTGTTCCCTGTAGAGAATGTGTTCTGTCAATACAGAAAGTACAGCGAATGTATTTAAGTGCATCATTACATTAAGGTAGTGGAGCAAAACAACAATAACTTTCAACTTCTCAGGGTGAAAAAAACAAAGTGCAAAAATCACAGTTTATATTTTCAGTAAAACCTGAGGTTTGTCTACACAGTCATAACATCTTCCATAAACACTTCATAACATATTCATGAATGTTTAAACCAACATCCATACAGTATACAGTTTTACATGATATTAATGTGGGGTACTATATCATTTTAGTAAGAGACATATTTCAAAATAAAAGTTATTTTGTTTATTATTTTGATCTATGTTGTTTTCAGGAAAATGCTTATTGTCAAAAGGCAAACCAAAGTTACCTCGTAATGCTTTCCTAAACAGTGAACAGGTCTTTAAATGAACCCTCAGGCACAATAAAAGTTTATTGAAGACAAAGAGTAAAAACGAGAAAGTGCAAAATAAGTTAAAAGTCTAAACTAAAAGAGTATCAAAGCATTTTCCGTCCAAAGAGTTAAGGCCAGGTAATTATTATATTTCCTGTCCAGAAATGAAACATTTCACTGAAAATAATTTATAATTTGGAAATAATAAACAGGGACTTTTATTGTGAAAAATATTTCTCAGTAAATGGCATAGTACCTTATTTTATTATTACATAAAACTTTATGAATGTTGATTTAAGCAATTATGAATTTGTTATGAAGTATTTATGTAAGATGTTATGACTGTGTTGTGTAGGTACCCTTCAAATGCAGTGTTGCCGTATTGGCTGTGTGAGAAGTTAGTAGAATGTCTGTGGAAATTTAAAGAGCGAAATTGTAGTTTGTCAGGAGAACCACGCAAGGAGGTGGATCTCTGGCACATTCTGATGGGCTTTCTGTGCTCACGAGAAGCGTCTGCCTCATTGACTCACCTCTTAAGCAGACACCGAAATCCGCTATCCAATTAGCCTGCTCGAGCGCCATGTTCCCTTGACATAAAGCAGGCCCTTCATGAAGCTACACAACCTTCTCGCTCCTTGAAAAATGGAAGCTGTAGATAAATAAAAGCGACGTTAGAGCACAATAAGCCGGTATTGTCTGGCTAGCCGCTACGCTCGGATGCTCGTGCGTGCCTCTTATTAGCATGTTTCAGGGAAGTGTGTGGGTCTGGCATCATTAATATGCTAATCAGCTCGAGGAGAGCTCTTGCAGGAGTGTGCTCGGATGTTTCCGTCCAAACTGCTTGTTTTCCTTTTGTTGCTCGCCTTTTGTCCTTTACGACGAGGCCTGAATACATAGGAATGCAGAATCACTACTAGACTCTGTGAATTATGTAAACTAGAGCACCTTTAGACAGTATTTCATTCCTTTCCTCATCAAGAGAGTTTGAGTGCAACAGCTTAATGGAAGTCATTTATTGCCATCTCAGCATGCTCTCTTAAAAAGACCAAAAGCGTTCTTTGGAGCAACGCTGTAGAGAACCATACGTGAAGAAGGGCTTGAAGTTTAAATAGCTGCCACATGATGTACATTCATGTGGTTTCTTGATGTAGATGTAAGGCTCTATAGCCTAAAATGGTATGGACTCCATTTGGATGTTCTTTCAGTTCTATACATTTGAACATCTCATTTACAGGTATGGTTCTTCAAAGAGACATCTATTGAAAGGTTCTTTAGGGAACCATATGCGTATCTTCTATGGCATCATTGAAAACCGCATGGAGTTTCTAACTTAATGCCCCGTGGGCTCCCATGTTGAATGATTTAGGACCCCTGGCTTGACAACTGCTGTCAGCTCATCTTGCTTAACTCTCCTTCACTGCTACTATTTAGTTCTGCGAGTGAATAAAGGAGAACAAAGAAAAACAAAAGAGTGATGGATGTGTTGCTGGTGTCATCCCATCATCAGGGGCCTGTGAACTGCCGGTGGGAATTGGATTTCTGCCGAAGATAAATGACACCTAAAACAGGCCCTTCACTCAAAAGGGGACCATGTGTGTTCATTCAGTGCTGTTCAGAAATGTATACACTCCAGCACCATAATGGAGTAAGACCATCCTTTCGCTGCGAATAGTGCTTTCCACCGAACACTAGGCTGAATGTTGAGTATACAGAGCACTGAACTCACCAGTAAGGTCACCACTAGCCACAGGACTCGTATGCTGACCAACCCTTGACACAAATCACCCCAAAAGAAATCAAAATACACAAATACTTTCTGATTAAAGGTTTGGGAAAATGGCCAGATGTCGTTTTACAAATCATTTTACATCCTGTAATGTGGTCCTAGAACAAAACAAGCTGTTTTCCTTTTTTGGTGAGTTCTGCTCTGATTGGCTGGTTTACAGTAAGACACAGAAGCAACAGATTAAAATAAACACAGAGAGGGACATAGCATGTACCCCTTTTTAATAATTAGGCTAGATCATAATATTATTATTTAGTTAATTGGAGCTTGCTAGCAGCTAACTCAACCTACTCGCATTCCCCATCAGCACAAAGTAAATACAAGTCGTTACGCACTATGAAACTCTCAGTGTAAGTTTATTTGCTGAAGTGTGGTCCATCACACAGCATGGCTGCTACTTACAGGCTGTGTTGGGGTTGTGGTGCTAATAAAGGTTGAAGCTCTCAGTATTAATACTGTATGTCTGGAGTGAAAGTGCAGAGCAAACTTACAATTCTGGATTATGTTAAAGGCTGTGAGTGTTGACTTTCTTGTTACCAGCTTGTTTAGTGGGGAAACAATTAAGCCACAGGTATATATTCTGGTGCCTGTACCGCTGTGAAATCGAACATTTGATTAAGGAGCGGGAGAATAGGAAGCCAGTTTCAACCTTGTTTCATCAACCCTGCCCATCGACAGGGTAAGAGAAGTGCTGACATCCCTTTCACAGCCCAGAATGGTAGATTTCTGCACATATAGTTCGCCATTGCGGTTGCTTCATTGTTGTTTCCTACTGGGCTAGACCGTGAGCTGGTATATGGACCTTCTTGAGGCCATAAATATTAATGGGTCAAGAATTTTGTGGAACAGTCTAGGAGAGTGTTTCTCTACCCTGGTCCTGGAGGCACCCTGCCATGCACATTTCGGTGGCTTCCCTGCTTTAACACACCCCCTGCTACTCTGAAAGGACTCGTTAATGAGCTAATAAGTTGAATCAGGTGTGTTGGGAGCAGGGAAAGCACTAAAATGTGCAGGGTATGATGCCTCCAGGACCAGGGTTAAGAAACATTGGTCGAGGATTTTGGAATTGGCATGTTAATTATCATTAGTTTATTCATTTTATGAACTGAACTCTACTTAGACTATTGTTTTTATCTGAAAGTACTTTTAAACCGAGAAACAGTGGCAAGAACACCAACAACAAGTCTTTTTAATAGTTATGCACACTAACCATGAGCCTGTGCATATGCCTGTTTGCTTCTCAGAGGCAGCTTTTGCCAGTAGCTGGTTGCTACAATACTTTTACATACAGTAATAGGAAACCAATCAGCTTGATCATATTGGTCACATTGGTGTGTGAGTATCTGGAATATTTTATAATAGTTGTTAGAGTCTTGTTTTAATAAGGTTTTTGTAATAACCGACTCAGAGCTCTTAAAGAGATCTCCCACACGTGTCAAAGCAATGTCAGAAATTCATATGTGGCATGCAGAAGAGGAGCGAGGAGATGTTACTTTTTTCTTTGAACCATTTAAACCATTAACCAGAGTTTTATTAGGAGGCGGACGGAGTTCATTGCTTTGACGCATTATAGAATTCAAATGGCAGCATTCTTACTTGCTGTAATAATCCACGCTAAATTGTGTGTTCACATTTGTCTGGATTGGTTGGATTAAAGCAAACCCTTTGTCAGTGCATTTTGTTGGAGCGAGTGATAAATTGTCTCTGTCCGAAAAAAAGCATGTATCTCTATTTTGCTTTTTTTTTTTGCTTTTATGCATCATTTAAACACAGCAGCTGCCATTTACATGGTGTGAAGATCTTATGATGAATGGACTAAAAGAAATGGCCCAAAACTGCTTAAAAAAAGGCTGGTTCCATTGACTTACATTAAACAAAAAAAAAAAAAAAGGTTTTGCCCTCTCTTGTGAAGTTACCATTTTGGATATGCAACAAAATGCGGGTGCTTACCAAATAAGTACCCTAATGGACCAAATAAGCCTTTCAGATATAGTTTAAAAAATAAATAAATCCCCCTAAGACGTCCAAATGGGCCAAATTTAGAATGAACTGCCATCTCTTCTCCACAGACCTTCTTTGGTAGATGCAGCAGATGAACTTCTGGTGCTGTTTTGACACGTAGTCATGTTTTTTATTTCTCCATGAGCTCTAAATCTGTAATTACAGAAAAAAGCTTCAGGTTTAAAATGTAGCCGAGGCACGTTGGAAGCATTTTGACATATATAAATAATCAATGTGTCAAATTTCCACATCTCATAAGATGACATTTAAGGCACGTATGTTTTTACAGTTGTGGAATATGAAAACCATGGTAATGTTTGGATGGCTTGAACTCAGATTACCCAAGAGGCACTAATCAGGTGGTCTTTGCAAGGGAATTCGGTTGAAAACGGGTAAAAAACAAAGTGGCCCACAATTTTATTATACATGAATTTGATCTACCAAACATATACACTAATTTAAGCATAGCTTAGTTAATAATTATTAGCAATTATCTCATCACAAACCACAACAACCACAGCTTTTCCTACTACTACTGCTACTATTACTACTACTACTAATAATAATAATACTAATGTATTAGTGTATGAAGTATATAATAATGATGTTGAATCAAGATTAAATCAAAACTGAACCAATTTAACAAACATAGTAGAACTCCTGTTGTCACAGCAGATATTCGTACTAAGCAATCAGTGTTCTTATTGAAACTGATAATTCTGTTCATTTCTCAATTCTGACAGAATCTACCACCCTGTCATGAATAAATGCATGAACATAGGTAGAACGTAAAGATCCAGGGAACTTAAACGTGTGTTTTCTTTCTACTCAGGTTAGTTTTGTTCTTGCAGGTAAAGAGTAAACATGCGCTACGTATATCCTTTAAATGTCTTTACCCTTTGAAGTTGTAGTGACCAATAAATGACCTATATAAACTGATGCTCCTACTTTTCCTAAGCTTTTACTAACCTGACCTGCCCACACAACCCAGCCAGAGAAACTTAGCCATCTACAGCTAACCCAGCTAGCTAGAGAGACCACCTTTCTCCAGCTGCCTGTCACTCCTTAATTTGTTAAACCATACACCAACATTGTCTGCTCATCCATTTGTCTGTCCATTTGTCTGCACATCTGTGTGTCCATTCCTTCACACGTTGCTTTGTCCAGCCATTTGTTCCTCCAGCTGTGTGTCTGTCTGCACATCCTTGACTTTTTTCTCAGTTAGCGTCACATAAAAGCTGAATAATGTTTTTAGTTTGTATGAGTCCCAGAGCAGGCTAGGAGTGTTGGATAGACAGCTGTCAATCAAGCCACTCATTAGCCACACCCACAGAGTTCTCAGATAGGTCTTATCAGCGGTTTTTAAGTCATGTATTATTATTTTTCACTCAAGCTGTACTGGATGTTTAATATAACACTCAAGTTTAGAATAACACAAATACATTTAATATTTTACTCAATAAACTATCTACCTAACTTAGAATAGCCAAGTTAGTTGTAGCTAAACTACAGCTATGACTGCTCAGTTTTCAGCATTCATGTTGTTTTGTATGAATGTTTTTTTCTTACATGCAGTGCTCTGTTGTTGCTGTTTTCATTGTAAGATGTAGATAGATTCAGATTTGTTATTGATAAGTACAGTACAGAGCAACAAAACGCAGTTAGTATCCACCAGAAAGTGTATAATATATAATAGGCATGAGTATTGAATATCTCTGGTAATATATTTCTATGAGGCGTGGAGTTCAGCAGAGTAATAGTGGATGGAAAGGAGCTGGACCCGGGCCAGCTGGTTCTGGCCCAGATGCACCTGTATCTCCTCCTGTATAGGCTGGGTTGGGAGGAGTCCTTGATGATGCAGTGTATCATTGTAAGCCTCAGCCCAGTCTAATTTTATGTCGTTTATGTTGGGTAACTAGCCACAATGTCTAGTTAATGAAGGAACCCGGTACCTGCTAGATTGAAATATTAAAATAACAAAGCGAAAATGAATTTGCAGGAGGTCGGATGTGGGGATGAATTGTAAATATGACAGGCATTACAAAGCTGTTCAAGACCCCTGTCGTAAAACGTCAGACAGATAAAACAATACAACACACCTTAAGCCGGATTACAGCCTGAGAGTAACGAATGCTATTAAAATTACTCCCACCCAAATAAAATGTCTAATGAAGGTTTGTTTTAGTTGAACCGAACTTGTCATGTGTGAAAAGGCTGTACATTTAAAACTGTATATAGTTAAAAATAAAAGTTATTATTGAATATAATATAACAAAAATGATGAGTACAGCGAGTGACTGCAGGTGTGTAAATGATAATATGCATGTGCGTATGTATGTGGCAACTTACAGGGAAGTTAAGGAGAAAGAGACTCGGACATTGATTCTAGAGTCCAGACCCACAGGCCAGGAGCTTCGTGGGGAGTGCTGTGGTGTGGCTGTAATGAGGACACCGTATCACCTGTGAGGAACACACTGCATCTGCAGAACCCCAGCCAGCCATTACGGAGCCATGATGACAAAGCAATTGCTGTTTCTGGCTCTTGCTGTGTGCTCATGGGGTTAGACCATGGCAAAGGTTCTTTCCCCTCTGGTGGAGGACTAATGTATAAAGGAAGGTGTCTGCATTATTCATTCTAATAGCCTTTCAGCGCCAGACGTTAGTGGGCATGTTGAACACTGCACACACATCTGAGGGCGTCTGCGTTAAAGCGCAAGTCTGAGTCCTGCCGAGAACTTCACCTGACTGATGTGCAAGCGTGGGGGGGACTTCTGTGGCTGTGTGATTCTGACTGTGAGCATAATAGTAAAAGAAAAAAAGAGAGAGATGCAGAGAGACAGAGAAAGAGGGAAGAGAGGGTGGAGATATAGAATAAAAGAATAAAAAGAGGACAAGGGAGAAAGAGGGAGCAAGAGAAAGAAAGATTATGTGTATAAGAACGAAGGGAGGAAAAAGAAATGTAGTGAGGGCACTCACAAGCGAAGGAAAACAAGGAAAGGGAGGAAAACAGGAATGAGAGGAAGAGTGATGGGGAGGGGGAAAGGAGAAATAGAGAGAAGACAGCTACCACAAGCAAAAGAAAATAAGGAAAGGAAAGATATAGAGAGTAAGTGTACGGAAGAGATAGAGAGTGAGAGAACGAGAGAGAAGGAGAGAAAGATAGGAAGTAAAAATAAAAGAAAAATGAAAAATAGAGAGGCAGTAGCAAGTAAAGAAATAAATGAAAGGAGGAAAAGTAAAAAAGAATGAGAAGGCAGCGACGGAGATGTAGAGATATAGAAAGAAGGAGAGATAGTATAAGACTGTAAAAAAAGAAATAAAGAGGGGGAACAAAAGAAAGAAAAGTGTAGACAATCGCAACTGATTAGAGAAAAGAGAAAAGGAAGAAATTAACAGAGTGAGAGAAATGAGTGATGAGAGTGAAAGAGAGAAATGGAGAGAGAAAGAAAAGAAAATATAAATGGATGAAATAGAGAGAGAGCACATATTAAAGAAATAGGGAGGGAGGAAGGGAGAGAGAGAGAAAGAAAGAAGGAAAGTTGGAGAAAAGTTTAAGAACAGAGAAGAATGTCATCAGAAAGAAAGAGAAAAATGGAGGAAAAAAGAGGAAGTGAGAGCAGGAGTGGAAGAGAAGAGAGGGGAAGGGCACGGTAGCTCCGGGTAAGCTTCCTGATTTACTGATAACCATTTTTGGAGCAATACATACAAGACTGCAGCAGGAACACGAGCATTAGCGTTTAGCGTATATGCGTTCAGTGTTAGCTAAGCTAGTGTACCAGGCGGCTGTCCCGATCCCCAGTCACCAATGACATCTGTGAGAGGCAGTGGGAAGGTGGAGCCTGAATCCTGTGTGTTGACAACAGCCACGAAAGACAGTGGGAAGATGACAAGGGGTGAGGACAACGCCTGTGCCAAAAGCACCCTTTCTAGGGCCCCGCCTCCTACTGTCTGTCATGGCTGACGGCTTCCTCCCAGCACCTTTGGCAGCACATAGAGTGCCAGCTATTATGCTGATATTGGCCAATAATAATAATATTGGCCAACCATTGTATTAGACAAGGCTAGAAAACTACAATTTCAGCATATTGTAGTTCTCAAATGTTGGCAGTTGTGCTCAGCCCTAGTTACCTACTAAGCTGTGGATGCAATTGAATGCAGATTGAAGCTGCTTTTATGCTGTGATTTGGTTTAGGGTTGCATGCCATTGATTATCAGTTGTGGGCAATAATCCTTCAAGTATGGGCAAAACTACAGATCAGATTTGAGTTTCAGGATGCTACTGTTTGTAGTTGCAACTTACTGCAGGATTTTCTGTAAATGTTTTTGAGATTTTGTTAGTCGTGTGTTACGTGTTTTCTAGCTTTTATTGGTTTGATGGCTAAAGACTCTTATTGTAGAGGGCTAGGAAATGCCCTGAGGCTGTGTACTTATGTGTGCAGAACCAGGGAGGGAGATAGCGGAGAACAAGCTGATAGAAGAGAGAAAGCTTTGCATATGTAAAGTGCAGGGATAGCAGTAGGACAGTGAATCACTATGCACGCGGGTAATCAGATAATGGGGACATTACGTCTACATGAGTAAAGCTGTAATCGTGAGATCTGAAGATGAGGAATATTCAAATCCTTAATTTCGTCCAGCATGCAGTTGGCTTCAGTAATGCTCTTATGCTGCTTTCCTGCTTCAGGTTCCATTTTCACATATGTACAGACTGAGAAACATGAAAGAAATCAGAGTGAGGGTTTACATGCACTGAGAAACCTGATTACTGAGCTGGTGTTGATCTCTCTTTATCAGAGTGATATGACCCCTTGAATGATCAGATAATTAGCATAAATTTAATTATGATTAGATTATTAAGCACATGTGAGCACACTCACTGTCTCTTTTAATTGCAGTGGGGGCTACTTTGGTCAAAAATCACATGGAGAAGTTTGTTTGAGATTACATATCAACTCGGTGAGGTTTTAAGTAAACTTGATGATTTAGAAACCGATTTGTTCAAACTTTAACTCTGTATTGCCTGATAATGCTCAGGCTAGTCATGAGAAACCAGTACAGGTGCTCTCCCTCGCTATCCTTCTCAACCCCCCCCGCCTCTATCTCTCTCTCTCTCTCTCTCTCTCTCTCTTACTCCTCTCCTGCTTTGCTCTCCTGCAGCTTTTCCTTATACTTTTTTTGCTCTTTACTCTCATCCCAGCTCATTATCTTCCCACCCTTTATTCTTTCCTCATCTTTCTTCCTCCCCTTCATTCTATCCTTCTCTCTTTCATACCCTCCTGTTCTTATTCTCCTAACCTTCCTGTCTGTCCGTCTGTCTGTCTCTCTCTTTCTCTCTCTCTCTCTCTCTCTCTGTCTCTCTCTGATGGATGACTCACATGCGCTGGAGCCCGGAGCTGTATAATTCAGGGCCTGACAGGTAGCACTCACTAAAAGGATGGGCAGTGAGCCAAGAGCTGGTGGCGAGGGCCAGTGAGTGGTGGCATTACATCCCTTTCTCTCTCTCTCTCTCTCTCTCTCTCTCTCTCTCTCTCTCTCTCTCTCTCTCTCTCTCTCTCTCTCTCTCTCTCTCTCTCTCTCTTTCTCTCTTTCTCTCTCTCTTCCCTTTCTCTTTCCACATCCTGTCTGCCCTCTTCTTTTTGTGCTATCTACAGACGGCTGGCTTTCACGCCTGCCTCTTTCTTCTGCTTGTCTGTCTTGTTTTTCTCCCCATCAAAACGCAGTAGAAAGGCAGGGACTGAGATTGGAGCATTTTTGTAGAAACACACAAGACAAAACCAAGGTCTCACTATAGGTGAAAGAAAGCCCTTTAAAGGAGCTTTTAAAGTGGGTGCAGCTAAAGAACATATTAAAATCATTTGTAATATAATAACATCCCATTTCCCTGCATTTGCTTATGCCTGCAGTAGCTAACAGGTCTTTCACCTCTTTCTGCCCCTCTAAGGCCTCCTTTCCACTGCTAGACAGTTTTAAATACAGAGAGTAACCAGTCCAGTGGTATATCCATACAGACACTGCTTGTCACGGAACGTCAGCATTGGACCACCTCATCCCGATTTATTTTAAAACCAAAAAAGCGGTGCATGTTTTTAATCAATGTAAGCAAGGACCGGCCTTATCGCTGTACCTGACTAACCCAACAGCCACAATAGCAGAAATTGGGTGAACAGTGATGCCTTCCATGAGTCTAGCTGTGCCCACACCATTATCAGACAGCTGCACAATGCAGGACTACATGCACGAAGACCGATACGCCAACTGTCCTTAACACCATGTCATCGTCACCAAAGACTGCAATGGTGTAGTGCTAGACTGTCATGGAGTAACTCAGAATGGCAGCGGGTCATCTTCAGTGATGAGTCCCTCTTGCTTTTGTCTTGGTGGAAATGATCAGCGTATCCATGTGTGAAGGCACCGTGGTCAGCACCTACATGAACGGTTTGTTGTCACTCGTCACATATCCAGAAGACCTGGTGTCACTCTACCTCCACACCCACCCCAAAATCTGCAGAAACTGTGTGAGAATATGTAAACTTCATATGATGGATCACAGGACACCATTGGGAAAATCTACAACTCCATGCCGACATGTATACATGTTGTCTGACACACATATTGCTCATGTCAGTCAGTTTTTTTATCATTTGTTGTTCCTAGTTACCTTTATCTTCCTTCCCAACAGCACTGCAATCTGACTCTTTCTTCTGGATACACTATTCTTTTGACGATGAGTGTACAAACCAACCATTTGATACAGATTATTCATCTTGCCTATTGTGACCACAGCCCGGAATTAGCATTGTAAGAGGGGAAAAGCATCAGACGGAGACTTACGGGCAGGGCTGATTAATAAAGAAAAATAAAGCCCCCACTGATGGACAGATATAGATATAGGCATTTCATTTACCACATCAAGCACTAATTTACACCTTTCCGTGAAGCAGGAGAGAAATCATGTTCATGCGCTAGTTAGTTACTAACCAACAGCACGCCAGCAGATGGGCTCTGGACTGTGTGGGAGGCATATGCCATCTTTTCCTCTCTCCCCGTCTCCTTCTCTCTTTTTCTCTTTTTTTCTCTCTGGGTCTTGAAAACTGAGACTGTGCGGTCTGTTGGCTTTGCCGCTTGTCAAGTCGCTCTAAATTGTCTTTGCAATAGATGCGGAGGGTTTGTTTGTTATCTGACTGGTATGTAATTTGCCCAAACTGTTCATTCAGCTGAAAGACTTAGCCAGAAGTGTCTTTTATTTGAACTGTGTACATGCAGAGCTCCTGCACTGCATATGTGTGAGTTTGCGTAGGTGTATGCAGGACTATTTCTAGGATGTAACCTGTAAACACATCAATGAATCCAGGTTTCCCTATCTCATACCTGCCTACATAATAGTTTCATAGTTGTCATTCCGTTTAATAATGAGCCATAAGATTAATAACCGAATAATAAGACTAACATTTATGTGGTTAACCTATATACAAATTAGCATAAGGAGTTTTCTGTCCTTATGTTAACAGACCAGCAGGGTTTCAGCCACATGGAGAAGAACATCTGTCAGCTTTAGAGAGAAGCTTCAGGAGCGTAGATACAATATGAGATGTCACAATTGCCAGTGCCTTGTTTTTATTATGAGACTAGACCCAGATTAAACCCCAACCCAGAGGTTAAAGATTTGCACTGCAGCTTAGACCAAAACTAGACTCTATCCGTATCCACAGCCTGTAATCATCTATATCAGGTGCTGAAAGGTCAGGTACCGATGGTGGATGACTTCCAACTCGTCCCAAGGGTTTTAATTGAAGCTCCATCTATCCAGAGATCACAGTACCACTGCTCCACAAGTCAGTGCTGCAGGGGGCTTTTATACCCCTCTAGCCAACATGTGATATAGGCCATAGGGATAAATATGCAAGGCAATGTATATCCATTTTCCAAAGGTAAAAATGAATTGTGTAGTTCAGCTGTGCAGACATAAGGCTGAGAGGAGATGGCCATACTGCCCACAGCGGCAGAGAGAGAGAGAGAGAGAGAGAGAGAGAGAGTGGTGAAGCCTCAGAGGCAGACAGAAGCCTCCAGAAAGCTTAGCACCGATGCCTCTTTTGTTCTGCTGTTGGAGCGGGAGGATGAGGGAGCGTGGGGGGGAAGCCTGTCAGACTCCCAATCATTGCTCTCTCTCTCTCTCTCTCTCTCTTTCTCTTTCTCTCGCCCGCACACTCCCTTTTCTCTCACTCTCCGTCTCTGTCTGTCTGCTCGAATGGCAAATCCCCGCTCCGGAGGGGTAGATCACCATGGCGACGGTGCCTTGCCTCGCATGCCTGTGGATGCTGCAGTGTATAGAGACGCTGAGGCTATGCGCTCGCTCCTATGGCAACTCGCTCCGACAGAGGCAGCGGCGGGCCTCTAGCTCTGTGGAGCTCCAGGGCTGTGGGATGTAGTAAGATACAGTGAGACAGTGAGAGGCCCACGGTGTTCAGACCAATTAGAGCTGTAGGAAACAAATAAAACAGGTGGTATTTTTAGTAGCCTAATATAAGCTTTTATCCTCAGGCCAAAAAAAAAAAACATAGTGTAAATTCTTTCAGTTTTTTTACAAAAGTAAAGCAGAAATCATTTGTGTTTTTCAAAATTTTATTATTAATTTGAATGCTGTTTAGAAATGCTTGTAGACGTACAAGGAAAAGACCATTTTTTGTCTCTTAGGATACCTAAACTTTTATAATAAGGCAATATCTTAGTATGTTAAAACTTGAATCTTAAATCTTAATGTATATAAGATAATATAATATGTGTTTTAATTATTTTGTCTAGAGAAAAAGATTTTTTTTTTTTATCATTAGTCATATAATATTTCTTGTTTGAAAACATAATGAACAATTATGTAAGCACTATTTCTTGGGGCAAGCAATATGTCAAATAATGTCAAAATAAAATAATGTCAAATCTGCCTATAGGAAAAAAACTCTTTTCTAGATCAAATATCAGGAAAAAAGGGAGGGAAAGTTAAAATATGGTAATAAAAAGGCAAAATTTATACAACAATCAAAATTAAAATACAACCAGTAATGTTTCAATATTGAGCAAAAACGTATTTTCATGCTGCATTAGATATACAGTATAACACAGTAATACTGCCTATTACATGTTACTACATGTCATATATGAAATGTTATTGTTTCAGGAACTGATTAATTTAAAGAATAGAATAGAATATAATAGAATAGAATAGAATAGAACAGGCTCCAGTAAGTACTGTAGCTTTTTTTTTGTCTTTCTTTCTTTTTTTTGGCATTAGTGGAGTTCATCAGAGCATTTGTCCGCCAGGAGCTGTCTGTGGCT
The DNA here is from genome assembly GCA_024036415.1 of Prochilodus magdalenae. Classification (NCBI taxonomy): domain Eukaryota; kingdom Metazoa; phylum Chordata; class Actinopteri; order Characiformes; family Prochilodontidae; genus Prochilodus; species Prochilodus magdalenae. Next base: position 338,560 of record JAMWET010006340.1, on the reverse strand, counting down.
GAAGTCATTATTTCTCTCGGCAGCACTGAAAGGCTCACAGAGTCTCTCTCCCTCTTTCTCTCTCTCTCGCTCTCTCTCTGCATAATTACAGCAGTCCCACTCGAACCCTGCCTGCACTGCTCCCTCATTCAAATGTGGTTTAATTACCTGTGGAATTTTAATTGGCGTGGCCTGCCAGTGGGAAACGCAAAGGTGTCCAAGGTCATTGCGAGTGGCTCACGAGCGCTCTCCCAAACACAGACGCTGCTGGCTGCCTGCCCACCAAACACTCCACACAGCTCTGGAGCTCATATGTTCCGCTCGTGTGGCATACGTAAATGAGGCGGCGGACTAAACTGAGAGATTTGAGGCGTGCCATTTCTGGCAAGTTGAAGCTTTTTTTAATAGGTGGTGCAGACTTACAGAGGTATGTGTAAGTATGTGTTTAGCATATGGGAACATATTGTCTCTCTCTTTTAACCAAACACTTCTTATTTCCGAAGCAGTTGCTTTATAGGACAAATGGTCTTCATGTATTTTGAACCATTTCAGTTGAATTCATCATGAACTAAGATGAATTTTTTCAGTGGCTTTGATGACAGTTGATTTGGCATTTGAGCATAAGAGCCAAGCATCTCTAAAACGAAAGCAAAGACCAAACTGCCCATTCTAATATGCGTATAAGGAATATATGGCTTTCGCGGCATCACATCCATGTATGAGTGTGGTTTTTAAGTGGAAGGCAGTCAGGTCTGTTTGGTGCCACCGTTAACGTTAAATACGGAGTTTGCATGCTGTAGTCGAAGCGTTCTGCATTATTCATGAGCAACACGATTTAGTGAATGCTCAGCCCATTATACTGTTAGGCAGGAATCCGTTATTGCTGGTGGTCCTGATTTGCGCACATTAGAGTCGGCTTCTTTGCCGAATGAATCTAGGCCGATTCACAGTCCAGTGACTCCTAACCAATCATGTGAGGTGTTCACATGAAGCACAGAGCAGTAAAGGTGTTTATGCTAAAACTGCTCTTGTCCTTTGGGATTTGGCTTAGGTAGTCCAGTGGTGGCCAGTCCTGATCCTGGACTACTCCTTTGTATTACTCATTTGAATATATTCCCTGCTCAAACACACTCATGTTGGCCTCGTGAAGGCCTTATTAATGAGATGATGACTTAAATCAGATGTGTTTGAGCAGGGAGAATACTGAAATGAGCTGTGCAGGGCTACTCAAGGGAAACACTAATTTATGCTAATTCACCTCGCTTTCCTTGGATGTTTGTCGTGCCATTAGCTTTTGTGATTATTATTGTTCTAATAAGAAACAGAATCCGAGAGATGTGTGTTATTACTGAGATTCAGTCGCCATGTTACATAAACTTGAAAGTTTTGGCTGATCAGATTGTGTCGTTGGGACCACTTGTTCTGTAATTACAGGTATATGGACAGTCTGATGGCAGTTTGCCTGGTTTATGTAGCATTATATCTCTCAGAGGGAAACATCTCAAAGTAGCATTTATATTCTAATTTTGTGTGCGTTCTTTAATATTTAATAGACTAAGGCCCTCTTTAGCATGGCCTTTTTAGCATGCCCTTGCCAACTTTGATCAACTTTCCTTATTGGAAAGTCTGTCTACTTTGACCCATAAGCAGGTAATAGGGTCAGGCAATCTCTTGGAAACCAAAAGCCATATAACAAGTTCAAAAACATGCTTGAAATTGCTGGTTAAATTCAGACGTGGACATGACACACAACTCTATAACTTGAGGAAGACTACAGATACTCCTGGTCAAATATTACTCCTGTATTCCAATACTGTTAAATCAAGTATTACGTATTTAGCTTAATTAGAAATGGGACTGAAACAATCATTGCCTTTACATCCCTTCTTGCTCACAGGAGAATTTTATTGCATTGAAAATCAAAACACCCTCCAAAAGCATCTATGTGGCTTAGTGATTTGATGCAATTTATACAGTTGGAAAAAATAAAATATTCACTTAGGGGATCCAGGAACAAATTTTTAACTATTTGGGAACCAATTCTGATCTACATAGATAACATTAAATCTATAACTGACATTGAATAGTGTTCGATGGACCTTTCCTCCTTTTATTTTTTTTTATTATTTTTAATTAATATATATATTTTTTCCTTCAGTTTTAATTTTAGTTATTATTATTGTTTCCTTTTTCTCCTATTAATTATTTATTCCATGCCATATTTGAGTATTGCATTGTAAATCCTTTGGATGATGGGGTAGGGAGGGGACTTGTTACGGGGTACTATATGTTGTATAGAAGGGGATAACTGGGTGGGTGGAGTGTAATAATGGGGAATAATAAATGTTTAAAAAAAATGGAAATATCCTATTGTTTTTTTTCTACTTTAATTAATTGTACTGTTATACATTTCCACAATAACAATGATTGTTCAAAAAAAAAAGAAATGGGACTGAACAACCTTTAAGGAAATGTATTGGAGTCCAAAGTACATGTGTAGTAGAGTATTAGTCATAAGAATAATACTTAAAAATAAATGATACTCAAAATATGTACTTTAGTACAGTACTTAAGTAAAGCAAATGTACTTTGTTACTGGCTAATCCAGTCAATAATGAAAAGTAGTTTGTAGCATTTGGCTAATAATGCAGAACAATGTGGGTTTTTTTCCAGCTTGTTCTGGCGCATACCTCCAAAACAAAAGGGCTTTCCCACTTGCAGAACGCTGATTGCCTGTTTCCTTTTTCATTATTCATTAAACAGAATGTCGAGTGTTAATAAGCTTTCTTGTTCATTTTTCAACCAGTGAACTTTCTCTACCTCATTTATAATGTCCCTGCATTGGCTCACCACTGTTATACAGGTGATCACTCACTATATAAGGCCATCAAAAGTCATGCTGGCCTATGCTTTTTGGTCTATGTGTTTTTTAGCAGGGTTGTTTGGCCAAGCACAGTTGGAAAGTAGAAAAGCTGAACATGATATGCATTTGTCTGGATATACATTATGGTGTACAACAGTGATGTATTGCCTTTCTTTCTTGTTGCTGGCTGTGTAGCCTTTAGAGTCTTTAGAGCCTTTCAGAGTAATAAGATCTATCAGCGGCCATGTTTTACAGATCCAGTAGTGTGCCACAAAATAAAAAAAAAATCAGAATGCAGCCATTCTAGTGTAAAGATTCAAAAATACAGTACTTTATTGTGTTGTCATTTTAAGCAACTTTGTCCACCATTTTTCAGGGGTTTGATTAAGGATCATGTCGCACAGGGGGCAGGGATCAGATCACACATTCACATCTGAAGATAATACTAATACGGTAAAGGAACACCCATCAGTGATTCCCTGGAGGGTTAATGACAAGGCCAAGTCAACAAGGGCTTGTTAAGAACTGTACTGGAATGGGCAATAGAAGTCGTGTCTACTTAGCTGTCTTGTTCATTACAGTGCATACAAAATGCAGGTAGTAAGCAACTTCCATAGCAACCTAATCCTAATACCCACCTCTTCCTTTGAATAGACTTGACAGTGTCTTCTTCACACTATTCAGTAATGCTGTGAGAATATGGACCGGCTTGTAAGAGAAGGTAGGCTGCTGTAGTTGGCCTGTGGCTGTAAATACAGCTTTTTTGGTTCAAAAATGGAAGTGTGCACTTGGCCTTTGAATCCTGCCCAGCCAGTGTCTTAGCCAGGGGTTCATTCTCCACCGAGGGAGCAGCAACCTTCACCCCTCTTGACAAGCCACAAATGAGCCCTTTCATATGGAAATGGAGTAATTGATTTTCTGAATTCCACATTTAAACCGCGCATAATTGTGCATGCTGTTTTGGAGCAATTAAAGTGGAATTTCTCAACAGCTAATGATTATTAAGGGATTTGTGTAATTGAGGGCTGTTTGAATGAGCTTTGCTTTCTACATTCTGGAGGTTGAGCCGAAAACGGGGCTGGGCGGATTCGCAAAAGTGCCGTCTTGGGGGAACGGAGTTCAAGCGGCGCCTGCGTTTTCATGAATAAAAGTGCCAGTGGTTATTTATGCTGTGCTACGGCTTTAAACAATTCTAATATTTCTCTGTCTCTGAGGGCTTCGCTCTGACACAGACGCTCCATAGCCATTTAACTATAAGGCATGCAACTTAAAAAAATGGACTGTGTTCTATTGCGTTCAAAGCTGGTTTTTAACCATGACTCAGTAGAACAACAACAAAAAACCCAAGAACAAATCCACCTTTCTTATCCAACTTTGGTGTGCTTCCTGCAGTGTCTATGGATGTCCATTGGCCAAGAAGAGGAAAAGCCAAGAGAAACCTCCTCAGGAGCCAGCCACTAAGCGTCGGCCGTTCTTAACCATGGCTGACGGAGAGCCTGCGATGTACGAGGGCTACGCGGTGGACGCTATGGATGAGGGGGAGGAGAGAGAGCAGGAGGACCTGGAGGAAGAAGTGGAGGAAGAGGAGGAGGAAGGTGAAGAGGATGGAGAGGAGGAAGAAGAAGAGTGCTCTGAGGACAACGAAGAGCCTGGAGAGGAGGAAGAGGAGGAGGAAGAGGAAGGAGAGGTGGAGAGGGAGGAGGGAGAAGAGGCAGAGCAGATGGACGAGGAGGTGGAGGACGACGAGGACGTAGGGGAGCAGGATGGAGATGATGAACAAGATGATGAGGAAGAGCAAGAGGAAGATGAGGATGAGGATGAGCATGAAGAAGAAGAGGAATATGAAGATCAGATTCATCAGCGAGGTGAGACCTACTGAGAAGTCTGCTTCTCTGTCTTTCATTATCTCATATTGTTCTTTATTAGCTTCGCTATTTACATAATGTTTCTAAAACTATAATAGCTTGGAGCTATAATACTAACTGTTAATTGGTTTTCAGTTTTCTTGATGGTTTTTGAAATTTGAAGAAGATTCATCACACTTATACGTCTTGTTTGCACAAAATGGTTCCTTAGAAAAACAACTATTGAGAGGTTCTTTAGGGAACGGCTAGCGGTTCCTTAATGACCTTATTTAAGGATTCCTTTTTAGGATCTTTATTTTTCGTTCATAACTACACCTAAACTTAGCATCACTTCACTGGTGCAGTTATAGTGTCACAATGTAAACAAGTATAGCTTTTTTATGTGCTATCCAAAATGACACGTGTCTTTTGTATACATCATATAATATTCTAGTGTGTATTAATGATAAAATTGTGGTAAACTTAAAATTAAAATACATTTTTGTCAGATACTAGTTTGCTTTGCAACACACAACAGAATGGATTTAAAATAGTCATCTAAATATTTCCCCAAAACTTTCTGTGGTGTAGTATTTGAGGCATGTCTCATACTATACATCTATATTCACCCTCTGTCTGAAACACCTTGTTAGACCTTCAGTGTCACATGATGAGCCCAGTGTGCTCTGATTGGTCAGCTCAAGCACTCGGTTCCGATTGGTCAACCACCAGATCATCATGCTGCTGTAAGTTCTGAAACAACTGCAACTGGACTGTGCTAGATTGCAGCACATAGGCATCACATATGTCATCCAGTTCATTCTGTTCAAAAAGTATTTTTTGGCAAAATAACAGTAAGGTTAATATGCATGATGGGACACCAGAAATTCAACAGAAATGTATCAGTTGGCGATTTTTTCCCCCTGACTAACTATGTGGTGTTTGATCATTAGTTACAAAGTAGCATCTATGAAAAGATGATTAGGGTTGACTCTACATGTGGCATATATGTATGGAGTTTTGTTTCCGTTGCCTGTCAGCAGAAGCAGGTGTGTAGAGTAATGGGTAATAACACTGCGCTCTATGTGGTTCGATCCACGATCTGAGTAAAAACACGACACTGCACCAATGTGGAACCTTGAAGCTACATTACACTTACAGCTACATTTACTTAACTTCTATAAGAGATTGTAAATCCCTCTGAATACCAGCATATGCCAAATATGACACATAATTGTGGACCAAATAAGTGCCAAAACATGCCATACAAGAACTGATCAATTAATTGAATTGAAATCACAGCTCGTTCTAAACTCATGAATAGACAGCTGATTCAGGAAATGGAAACCAAGCTGCTAAAGTCACTATTGTTCTTAGTCACCATTTGGACAGCTGTTATTCCAAGCCACTTAACTGGATGAATTACAGTCAAATCATTACACAGCCTACAGTGGACAACCCCCATTTAGTATTCTGACCGTGGCGCTGTGAAGAACAGGGAAGATCCCCTCACTCCCCTCTTGAACTTGGGGAGCAGCAGATGTGACTGCTTGCTTAGTATGCGCCTCATTCTCCGACTTCCACAATCGTTTCTGACAGTGTCTTCCAGGGCAATGGAGAGAGGAGACTCTCTGAGTTATTAACTTTGGCCCCCCTCCACACAGACGCATTGCCATTCCACAGGAGGTGTCAGAAACACTCAGCTCCCCCCTTCCCTCCCTTGTGGAAACGAGCTCCTCCTGAGGGTATTTCTGGCTCCAGAAACGGAGCACCTCATCCACGGCTTATCCCTGCAGTCTCATCCTGCCATGTCCCAAATACAGGCAATACTGAAATCCCTAAAGGGGAAAAAGGAGATTTCCAGAGCTGGCTGTGCTGCTTACATGTCACTAAACAAGGGAGGAATCATTTCTCACCATATATTAGTGTTGGAGGTGTTTACATACGGGTATTTTTGAAGACTATGGGATGTATAAATGGAAACCTTGCTCTTTATGATGTATAGATACCCACAGTTCTCAGGAATTTGTCAGGGGTGTAATGTAAAAATACAGTGTCTCCTGAGACTGGTGCATTCATGAAACGAAAATTAGCATTCAGATGCACTCGGGTCTTGCTAATTTTTCAAGCCATCAACCTCTTTGGGCCTGCAGCATGCTCAGTCATTGTAGTACAACGAGTCTTGACATTTCATTTGTCAACTTATCGAAGCATAGTCAAGTCAAATCCCTCAGTAGCCCAGTGAATTCCTTTTTCATGATCTGTTGTGAGCATCAACCATTTAAACTGAATCTGTAAAAACAAAACACCTTGATATGCTTGTAAATTCTTTATCTCATCCTCTTTCAATAGAGAAAAATTATCCTGGTTGTGGACAATCAAAGCCCAGTCAGACAGTCGAGAAAGACAGCAACAACAACAACGCAACCAACGAGGAGTACGAGAACTACGATGAGCTGGTGGCCAAGTCTTTGCTGAATCTGGGCAAGATAGCGGAGGATGCCGCCTACCAGGCCATGACGGAATCGGAGATGAACAGCAGCTCCTCCAACAGTGCAGGTGAGGAGGAAGATGAGGAGGAGGAAGACCATGGCAGCCGGAAGGGTGAGTTAAGCGTGGACCTGGACAGCGATGTGGTGCGAGAGACTGTGGATTCGCTGAAACTCCTGGCCCAGGGCCATGGGGCTGTGCTGCCAGACGAGGGCTTTCCCGAGGCCCACAATGGCCAGGCCGAGGAGAATGAGGAGGAGGTGTGCCTCAGCAGCCTGGAATGCCTGAGGAACCAGTGCTTCGACCTAGCCCGCAAGCTTAGCGAGACACAGCCGGGTGACCAGCAGTCCATGATGCAGCACCAGATTGAGCAGCAACAGCAGCATCAGCATCAGCATCAACTTCATCAACAAGCACTGCTTCACATGCCCCGCTATGAAACCTGCCAGCCTGTCCATATGGAGCAGCCTAGAACCCTGGAGAGGAGCTACTCAGACATGGTTAACCTGATGAAGCTGGAAGAGCAACTTAGCCCAGCATCCCGGGGATACGGGACCAGCTGCGTCCAGGAAGGCGATGAAGACACCACGTCGGTGGCGTCCGAGCGCTCAGACGAAGCCTTTGACATGACCAAGGGTAACCTGTCTCTGCTGGAGAAGGCCATTGCACTGGAGTCAGAGCGAGCCAAGGTCATGAGGGACAGGATGTTGCCTTCAGAGCACGGAATAGCCCACAGGGACCATGCACGGCTGCATGGTGAACATAGCCCCAGACAGAGCAGTGGAGCTGAAGAGCGCAAAGGCCGACTCCACCATGACGGGGCAAAGAGAGCTTATTATCCTAAAGGTATGACTCACACACTTAATAACACTTAGAATCTCAGCATTATGCTGCCTTCATGTGTTCATAACAGCATTATTTTCCATTTGGAAAGGCATCATTTCCACTCTAATATATAGGACTCGGATCAGTAAAAAATCCTTCCTTTTGCCATTATTACAGCTTTTCATTTTAGAGTCATTTTAGTCTTTCAAGATATCTTCAGATTTCCAAAGAAATGTGCAAATACATTTTCCATGAGTCTTATTAGCATCTCCAAAATCCATAAAGTTGCATTTTCTCCTTCATACGATCCAAACCTATTCAGCGATGTTCAGGTCTGGGCTCTGAGTGGTCAGTCTAGCACTAGGTTGCCTTCTCACAGTGGCAGGATGAACAGAAACAGCTACCTATTTTGTTTATCAGTTGTTAGAATGGAGCTTGATGTTCACTCTGTCATTGGCTGATGTCATCTGATGTTGACTGTTTTGGTAGTCTCCCAGGTCTTGAACAGTTATTAGGATTGCATTTTTTCTCTTTCTAATGCAAGTGGGCTGATATCTAACCCTTAGAAACCTCCTGAAAAAAACCCCTTTGCATCTAATGGTCAGACCCGGCAACTAAAAGGCCATTGGAAATCTGAAAGGTCATAGCTAACCAGATATTAAAATCACAATATTAACTTTAATAAACAGCAGGGTACCAATGCCAGCCACATAGGAATTGAACCAAACTGTAACTGCACTCTAAACCACTTAACCCGACATAAACCTAAACGAAATAAACAGAAAGGGCACATGCTGCTTTTGATGTGAATTGTCACTCTGAAAAATCGTGTCTTCTCCCGGTTTAAATGTCATAGTGTTTTATATATATAGTGCTATATATAAGGTGACAGAATGTAACTGATGTGGCATTTAAGGTGGAACGGGAATGTGTAAACAAGAAGCTGGTGAATTTGCCGTGATGCTGGGAAAATGGTTGATGGTATGTTGTAGAAGCTAGACAGAAACTGAGTTGGGATTCCAGGTTATGCCAGCAGAAAATGAATTAAACTGATTTCAACTTCTAGCTCTGCAATATTTCGGAGATCTCTAAATGGCTTGCACAACTAGACAGTCCACATAATTCATTAATTAATAATTCATGTGAATGTAGTTTAAAAAACTGCCCTGCCCTTTGTTGAAGGACAAATGACACAAAATTCTTTGGGGTGGGGGGGGGTGGGGGGTGTTACCCTTTATTCTCCCTCATGAACTTGAAATTATCATTAACCCAACAGCATATGATGGCAGTGTTAACCCCCGATATTCAGTGCTCTACCCCTCTCTCACCCTCTGCCATGAGATATCTTGAATATGTAAATGTCTCATGAAAAATGCAATGAGGTGCGGAACTTGCGATGCTTTCCTCCCACACACATTGCTGTTTAACTGTCTTTGCATTCCGCCTTAGCCAGCGTCTCGGCTTGGTTTCCAACACTCTGCAGCAGTGGCATGTGTTTGCTAGCTGCAGGACTCCTCGAGTGGGACAGACGCATTATTTCGGCCACTCTCAGACACTCTGATCGCGACGGCGGTGACAGCGGTAGCGGCAACAGCTTATGTTGTTAAAATGGGCCTGCATGGTAACATCAGAGGCTCGCCTTGTCAGGCATGAGTAATGGCAATCTGCACGGCCTGTTAGGACAGCAAATCTCATCCCTAGGATTCTGTCCACGGCCTATTTCTCCGAATCCACTTCGATTCACACCCACCACCGCTGGGAAAGAGCCATCTATGCCACAAGCTCTTATTATTAACCATAAGAATCTGCCACCCTGTATCAGCGTTACATCTCACATAGGGTTGTTACGGTGCTAAGAACCCGTCTCTACCTCTACTCACCTCCGGATGCTGTCCAATGTAATATATGCCTTGTCTTTTTCCTACACAGCTTAGCAACCTGCTTAGTGCATGAAGCTTACACAAATATCTAAAGAGTGCAGCCATTAGTCAGACCACATTAGGAATCTTCTGTCCAGGATGTTGCCTGTTATGCTGCTGGTGGTATAAAGAGATCACTACGTTAGTGGATCTACTGTGGGTCATTGCATGACCAGAGCACATAAGGAAGCTTTCTAAAACTACCGTCATTTAGAATGATATAGTGAGTCATTCGTTATCCTGTGGATGCAGTTAATTGCAGATAATTGTGAGGCATGTTTTGTGGCCTCGCTGTCCTGCAGGACCATGTTATCATTGCTAGTAAAGGTGAAGGATGAGATCAGACCGCACAGGAAAAGAAATTACCATCACCATTAGCGTTCTCTTTTCCTCTTTGGCTAATTAAACAGTGAATCACTTCAGGTAAAAGGTCAAGTTAAAATTAATTTCCATTTGTTTAGAAACAATGAAACATCATTTTGGAGTGCTCGGATAAACAATTATGGTGACAAATATGCATATTGCAAGGATTTTCAGTAGCTCTGTGGTATCGATAAAGTTCATGTGGTGAGGACCATAAAGCATTTGACCATAGCTGCACAGAAAAAAACTTGCTGTGTAACGTTTAATACTGGCCCACATTCTGGTGGCATAGATGCAGTACATCATCTCTGCAGGGCCGAGATGGGAGCCAATGATGTTGTACACCAAGACACTGATCAGCGGTCCCCGTGAGAAGCATTTCCATGCCTCACTGCAACAGAACGCAAACCCCATAAGGATTCAGGACTCCTATGCTTGAGTAATGTAGAACAACTACCACTTTGCTCTTGATGGAGAGCAATTCAATTATTGTTTATGATGTCACCAGAAATGTCATTAGTTCTGATGTGCCTTGCCAGTTTAAAACACTGACCACTTTTACAATCTGCTTTAAAAAAATGAAGCAAGGTCTTAAGCCTGTTTGGGGTGCACGAGCAGAATTGGCCAAGATCTAAATCGATTTTTGATTTTGTGGTAATAGATTTAATTGCAATTTTGAGATGATCGGTGCACTCACCCTGCATTTGAATGCTGCTGCTACAACTATGTACTCATTGTACTAAATAGCCATTGCTAAAAACCTTGTTATGTAGCCTGTGTCCACCTGTGTTACCTGAGTCTTTAAGAATAGATTTTAAGTTCTTTAAGTTCTGGTACTAGTTTTTAAAGCTCTAAATTATCTAGCACTTTAAGATGCCAACGATATTAAAAATGCTCTATAAATGAAAATGATCATTATTAGTAGTAGTATTAGTAGTAGTGGTGGTGTTGTAATAAAGCTGTACTATGTACATTATTTCACACAATATATGTTTCACACAATTATAAAAATAATTGCACACAATGTGAAGAAGATATTTTTTTTTGTGTTTTTTTTGTGTTTCAGATCTGATGATTGCCAAACAATTGAAAGAGAATTCAATGTGAACTTTGAGTGAACTGTGAAGAATGTGTCTTCTGGGGCTATAAGCAAATTATCTACCATCATATCTCTATCAGTGTAGACCTAAACATTGAGTCACACCTTCTTTTTGAGCCTGTGCATGTGACATTAATATGAAAAGACATTTCATGTCACCCATAAACTTCTATGAAATCTGACCCAATGCCTTTAACCTTTAAACTATTACTTCAGTGGGATTCCTATTTGGCTCAGTTGCCTCCCTGCAGCGTAATTCAGAATGAAGAAGATGGCAGCTGTTCACCTAAAGAAAAGTGGTGCATGAGTATAGAGGAAGGCATGATAAGTTAGCTTGACAACAGGCCTAGTCATTCTGCATTATCTCCTGGCTAATGCACACTTGTAATGAAATATGAAATTGCAGTCTAGGAGCATTAAGAACTATCAATTGAACAGATTTTTTAAACAACAGGAACAGGCAATGCCATATTGAGCAGACAAACCAGATGTGCTCCACAGATTTAATCAGTTCTCTTTACAGCCTCGTTATCACCAGGGTTAGTAAATGTGTCTGTCACCGGCACATTCATAGCATGCAGACAGCCAAACCACACCACAGTCAAATCACACCAATATGTGCTTGTTGAACATTTTAATGGCTTGGGTAGTAAAAGGAAGCTTGCCCCGCCTCCTTGGTCCTATAACAGCGTACACTCTTCCGGGAAAGATTTCCATTAGATTTTGGAACAAGGCTCTCCGGGTTCGCTTCTTACAGCCACAAGAGTATTAGTGGTATCAGGTGCTGATGTTGGCTGATAAGACCAGGCTCAGAGACTCCACTTCCTGTTAAGGTCCGGACTGTGTGCAGTCCAGTCAGGTTCTTCCACAGCAAATTTGTTTCGTTATGGAGCTCACCTAAAGGCAGGCATGCCTTTATGCTGATACAGAAGAGGCTGTTGGCACACAGTTGGAAGCACAGAATTCTGTGTAAAAATGTTATATGCTGATACCATGAGTTTCCTCCACTAAAGCTAAAACCACCTTCAGACCATTATTCCTCCATGGTAGGTGCCATTGTCACGGCATCCACTAAACATAGATCGGTCCATCAGATTACCAGGTGGACTTTCTCTTCTCCAATGGCATAGTGCTTTAAACAGTCCAGCTGATGTCTGGCATTGCACATGGTGATATTAGGTTTGTGTGGATCTGCTTAGCCATGTAATCCTATTTCATGAAGTTTCCTTTGAATGGTTCTTGTGCTAACTGTGCTCCCAGAAGCAGTTTGGAATTCAATAGTGAATGTTGTGACCGAGGACAGAAGATTTTTACACTGTGCTTTAGCACACAGCAGTTCTGTTCTATGAGCTTGTGTGGTCTAATAACCTGTTGTTTCCACTTAACAGTAATAGCACTTGCAGTTTACCCAGGCACAATTTGATAAACTTGCTTGGATAGGTGGCATCCTAGGACAGTGCCAAGTCACTGTGCTCTTCAGTACAGCTCATTCTACTGCTGTGTCTATGGAGATTTTAGCAATATGTGGTGCTGGAACTGCCAAATTTACTAATTACTGTCCACATGCTTTTGGCCATGTGGCATATGTTTGGCAATAGTTGTATTATAATAGTACTGTGAATTTTTTATTTTTTATATTTATTTATTTTTTTATTATATAACTATTTATATATAGTGTACTTAAATTTTTTTATTGTGTTTTGGGAACGAGCAATGTAACATTTAGTGTGCTCTGTGTCATGTACAGACTCCTCAAGGGCTGAGAAAAAGGAAAGCAAGTGTCCCACCCCAGGATGTGATGGGACAGGCCATGTCACTGGCCTGTACCCGCACCACCGAAGTCTGTCTGGCTGCCCTCACAAAGACCGCGTGCCACCAGAAAGTAAGATCATTGAGGACACTTACCTCGTTATGGCATGTCTCATTCGCACTTCTGTTATGACAGTGGTTGGAGTTACACCTCCGAGAGTTATGGATGTGCTGATGCATTGGTTTGACACGTGTGGTGTTTGTTTGTCATGTGCTCGCTCATTGTTTGTAGTGCTGATTGTGCAGCTCAATGACAGTTCACACATGAACATGGGACTGTGAACGCAGTCGGAGAACCGCCTGCTTGTGTGTGCTGTGTTACTTTGAACTGGATGATCTGCATGCCACTCAAAACGGCTGTCGAGTCAGTGCAGCCAGTCACAGGACGTATCAGGGAACTACACATCTGCACTTTGAAGTTATGATAAAGGCATGGAGGGTTTACTTTTGTATTATTATTATTGTTATTGTTATTATTATTTTGGTTTTTTTTGTTGTTGTTGTTTTCAATTAATTTACCCAAAGTGTTCTAAAGGAAGGTTTAACCAATTCTTCAAAATGTTGCATGTTTACCTAACATGGATTTTAATGTTGATCCAGATTACTCCTACAATATATTAGCATATTGAAGCTGAACCTTTGTGCACACCTTTGTTGCGCCTTGGGATACTCCCCATAATCTCCAGCTCCATGACACCAACACTACGAGTGCAACCTCCCCCAGTCAGTAACAGCTTCCCTGCTCTGATTAACCTCACCTGTTTTCCTCTTACTACGTTGTGTATTTATACCTGCCCCTGCCCACTTTGTAAAGTACTGCCAACCCTAGCGTTGGTTACAGAGCGTTTCCCCATTGTTATCTGTTTATGCATTCCCCATGTATGACCTCTTCTGCCCTTTCGGTTTTTCATCTTTTGCCTCTTCCTCGCCGGGCTTTTGATTGTCCTGGGTTTGACTCTAGCCAGTATCTGGATTTACGCCCTGTTTTGCCTTACCTGTTTTGGTCACTCTGGTTATGTTCCTCTGTTTATCCGCTGGCTCCCAGTTTTTACATTGTACCTCCGCCAACGTCTGGTTTGTCAATCCAGCGCCACAGAAATTTTGAAAAATTGGTGAACTTTTCCTTCCAAGGTGTTTCTTGTTGGTAGATTACTCAAGATAAAATGCATTTCCTCCTTATGTATTATGCTGTCTGAATGTCTGTGCTGCTGTTGTGCCTTATTCTAAACCTAACTCATATCTGTACAATGGATCTAACAAGTATATTCAGTTCCACTTTATTTGGATAGCCTATAGATGATCTATAGAACTATGTGGGGACTATGTGGGGATTACAATTAGGATTAGAACCTAACATAAGAACCAGGTTGAGGGGTTAGGTTTAGGCTTTGATTGACATTAGTAATAGTGAAAGTACATAGAATAGATATTTAGCTAAATGCATCATAAATCATAAATGCATCTATCCATCAGCTATCCAAATAAAGCATCACCTTATATTCTGCTACAGTGATTCTGCATGCTACTAACACTGTATCTGCATGTATTTGCATGATGTCCTTTCTCTGCAAGTCCTGATCTCCTTGTCTCTGTTCTCGTCATGCCTAATGTCCTCAGCCAGCTAATTCAAACTAAAACAGATGGCGAGGCGTATCATTTCTCTTTGGGTGTTCCTAACCTACACTTTCTCTGGCCTTTTCCTGTCTTGTCTTTCTGAAGTTCTTGCAATGCATGAGAATGTTCTAAAGTGCCCCACGCCTGGCTGCTCGGGACGCGGCCACGTTAATAGCAACAGGAACTCCCACCGCAGGTGAGTGACTGCGCCTGGGCCAGAGCAGCTGGAGGAGCTGTCAGTTTAGCGTTGTGCAGGTTCAGACTCAGGCTGTTTAAAGCATGCGTGGACGTTGGAAAGCCCTGGTGTTTGAGCAGAGGTGTGAATGAAAGGAGGAGAGATTTGTGTCAGTGTTGTGGAGTTGGTCTCTGCTGGGAAATCTGGGGAATTGAGGATTTTTGTCTGGACTTGCTTGTCCTAATCCTGCGACCTTAAAAACACACTGCTTTCTGTTTATTAATATTTTTTTTATTTTTGGTCAAAGGTACAGGGGTGAATCCTTTTAACAGTTTAACATGAGCTTAAATATTGCACAATAACAATTATTATTATTATATATATATATATATATATATATATATATATATATATAGGTGTTTTCTAATAATTTTATTATAATATTATATATTATTATAACACATGTATTAATATTGAATAATATATTTATTAAGCATATAGCAAGTATGTTTATTAGCAAAATGTTCAGTGTTGATTGTTGATTGATATTAATAGGGTTCATGTGTAGATGTAATGTTATCATAGCAGTGGTTGGTGTGGCACAATGGATAACACAACTACCTCCCAGTGAGCTGCCCAATCTTGTGTGATATTGGGGTTCCATTCCCAGTCTGAGTGGCTATGCTGGGTGACACGAATAGGAGTCCTTGGGCAAGTCTACTAACACCACTTTGGCCTACCTGTAACACACATAACATAAAATCTTATCTAATATTACAAAACCCCTTTACCCAGGTTAAAGTGCTTTCAGTCTCTTTATAAATCAGTTTGTACCATTTAGCCATATCACAGACAGTAGGCAGAGTCATCAGCAGACTACTACCACTGACCGGGACACTCCTGTGTATTGGTGATCCTTGTTGGTGCATCTTGCATTGCATCTTAATCACCTTACTCTGAGCACAGAGTCTGTAACATTAACACAGCTGGGTTTTCTAGCTGGGTTAAAGGGGAGGTCTGGGCTTGATACTACACATGGTCCACATGAAACCATTTCTGTTTACCTTTTCTGCCCTTTTTTGCCACTTTGACTTTATACAAACTGTGCCCACATTATTCACAATGTCTAATGACCCCGCCCATTTGGTCCCCCTTGAGCATTCACTTTAATGACCTGTTCCCCAACCTCCCAACACAACCACTTAATTATATCCAAACAGTTATTTTTCTATTTTGGCCAGGCAGTGTAGTTTCCTAGACAAGAGACCTAGACAAGAAACTATAGATTAGTAGATAGAGAACATGACTTCCACTGAAATACAGAATTTCTAAACATTGGAAATGTATAAATCAGGTATATCAAGTCTTTTAAGCTTGTTAAATTCTGGATATAGCCAGTATTGATCTTGGCAGTATTGGTATGCTTAAAGATCAGGTATCTGTATCTGGAGGAGGAAAAATGGAATCAGTCTCTCCCTAGTTGTGTATGTAGGTAGTTAGTCACATGTTTTGGAGCAGGTAAAACTATTCATACCATCTACACCTAAAGAAGAGCTTGTTTAATAACCCTCTGTTAGTACACTATTATTAGACAGTTATTTGCGACACACAGTAGAGCAGGGTACATACGTACGATCTCCTCTAGGTATTCACGAATGCACACCCTCCACACATCTCCTGCTCATCTGCACCGCTCTGATCTCCTGCTCTCTCTGATGCAGGCACACACACCCTGTTCCCCACTCGCAGGCGCTGCAGGCCATGTTATATAGAACAGCTCCTGTGGGACAGACTCACACCCACTGAGCAGATATGAAGCAGGGGGTGCCGAGCAAAACAAAACACACCAAAAGGGGGAATGAATTCACACGTACACTCGCTGTGCGGCATATATGTATGTATATGTATAGGTGCCTGCCAATACTCGGTCCTAGGTTGTCATGGCAACTCTGCGTATCGGCAGCCTTCCCTCTGTCTACCTGTCGCCACCTCTCTCTGTGATTCAGCGTGCAGTGTGAATGAGAGGCTCTGGCGATTCACAGGAATTTCAAAGCCTGCATGAAATTGCAGGGCGGCAGTTGAGAGTGCATGTCTTTCTGGGGCTTGTCGTTTTTCACTCGTGTTTATTTTTGAGAATGACTGAAGTGTGTGTGTGTGTGTGTGTGTGTGTGTGTGTGTGTGTGAGAGAGACAGAGAGAGAGAGAGAGAGAGAGAGAGAGAGAGAGCATGAGAACAATGAAGAATAAATAAGGAACAAGGGAGAAAGATAAAAGCGGGGACAGAGTAACAGAGTACAAGTAAAAAAATAAAAGAAAGATACAGAAAAAGGGAGAGAAGGAGAGAATAAGACAAAAAGGATGTTAGGAAACAAAAAATGCTTGAACAGGCTGGAATGGATAGTAAGTGGAAAAACAAGAGTGAGACAGGTGGCAAGAAAGGTAAAAGAAAGAAAGACAGAAGAAATATTTTAGATGGAATGAAATAAAAGAACAAGTGAACAAAAGAGAAAAAAGTGAAGGAGCTAAAAGCGATATGGAGAATAAAAGATAAAAGAGGTAAAGAAAGAAAGAGTATGAAAAAAGAATTAGTGAAAAAGAAGAAAGAAAGAAAGAAAGAAAGAAAGAAAGAAAGAAAGAAAAAGGGAACAGGAAGTAAACAGGAAGAGAGTAAATTAACAAGAGAAACAAGAGAAGAAAGAAAGATACAGAAAGGGAATAGGAAGAAGGCAAGAATGAGAAAAAGATGGATAGACAAATAGAAAGAGAGATAACTAAACAGAAACAGAGGGTAAAGAAAGAGATGCAGAATGGAAAAAAGGTAGAGGGCAAGAGTGGGAGAAATGTAAACATGGAAAAAAGAGGGAAGTGAAAGAGTGAAGTGTGATAGAACTAGCAACAGTGAAGGAATAAAGAACAAGAAGAAAAAGATGAAAATGAACAGACAGAGCAACAGAGCGAGGGAGCAAAGGAGAGACAGAGTACAGCTCTGCCTGTCACACAAAACTACAACTAGCCCTGCTCTCTGCCTCTCTCTCGCTCCCTCTCTCTTTCTTTCCTTCTGCCTCTCTCTCTCTCCCTCTCTTTCTTTCCCTCTCTCTCTCTCTCTCTCTCTCTCTCTCTCTCTCTGACTCTCTGCAGTGGGGCTGTAGGGATCTCTCTGAAGCCAGTCAGCCACAAATGCCCAGCAGATATCTGCAAAGCTGGGTCTTCATGATACACAACTAGGCCAAAGCAGATACATAATTCATATGTAAATATCCCTGAGAGCTGCACACATGCACACACCAGTCCTCCAACACAGGAAATCAGCTGGAACTGAATATCAAAAGGAGTCATCCAACTCTGACTGGCACAGGCTCACCCCTCTATGGCTTTATTAAATATTCCTTTAAATCCCTCTGTTTCAGAAGGGTGTGTGTGTGCGCGTACGTGTGGTGTGTGTGTTTCTTTTCACAGTGCGTCGGTGTGTGTGTGAGGGTGTACGTGTGTGTGTTAACACTGTGTTAACACCACACTGATGGTTGCTTTGCTGATGTTGCAGTCTCTCGGGTTGTCCGATAGCTGCTGCTGAGAAGATGGCTAAGGTTCAGGAGAAGCACCAATCCTGCGACGGCACCAAGTCCAACCAAGGCTCTGACCGCGTGCTGAGGTACTGTGTTTTCCTACACTCGTTTAAACTGCAAGTCTTCATTTAGCATCTCAGCCTTTAAGAACAAGATTGTGGAATAGGCATTTGGACTATCCTGAACATGCTTAGTACTTCCCCTCATCTAACAATGCTAACGCATTACAGGTGCCATAGAATTCACTTATTCAGTATTTTAAATTGTTCATTGATGTCTACATGAAAATGTCCAGATGCAGTTTTACACCCCGTGTCCAAGAATAATTTGATGAGCTCTGCTCTGACTGGCTGGTATACAGTAAGAAAATGCGGTGATCACTCAGCTACATGTCCAAATAGACAGCCCTTCCCTGTTAATAAGCTAGATCATCAAATTCCTAAAGTTAGCTATATGGTTACTTAGAGCTCCTAGTAGCTAATGTTACTCGCTTTGGATCTGGACATCAACACAAAGTTGTTACTCACTATTAAACTTCCAGTTAAAGATGATCTGCTCCAACCAGCCAACAATAGCCAATGAGAGTGGATAGAATCAACTCGCAGGCTGCTGTGGGGATTGTGATTCTAATAAAGGTGGAACTGCTCATCTCTTCAGTTTGTTCAGAGTGAAACGCTGAGTGAAGCTGCGTGATATTGTTTTTGGTGGTGCACATGTTAATGAGTCAGGACTGTTGCAAACTGTCTAGGATTTTGGAATTGCCCTATTTCACTGCCCTCTTTTACAAATGCTGGATTTGTATTTGAAGGAACAATAGTTTTTGTGGTTCCCAGTATGTCACTTCTAGGTACCAAACTGTCCTTATTCGACTATGATGATGTTAATACAGTTTTCCATGGCACCTCTAAGTGCAGGGAAAGTAAATATGTGGAGTATAGAGTAATCTGTAATCCCCTTAAAGGTCTCTGTTAAATAAAGCATGGGGTAAAGTGTCATGAATATGTTCTTACGTGTAGCATTGAAACAAGCAGAATCATGCAGAATCTGAACTTCAAGTAAAACAGGAGTTATTTCATAATGATTTGAATGTACGCTTGCAGTCCTGTTTTAAATTAATAAGTCAAATAATAAGAAATTTTTTTTTCCATCTTCATTGTTTTTTGACATTGAATCAAAGGTCTTGTAAATTAGAAGGTTATTAATTACGCAATGGTGCAGCAAAAAAGAATAACTCTCAACTAGGCTGATTTGGCAAAAGTAAGACATTTTCTGGCACCACAATATTTAGTTTTCCTGAGTTTTCATAAGGTGGAACAAATAAAAAGAAACAGTAATGCCACATCAACTACAGATGCTCTGGTTCTTATCCAGTGTTTCACATGCTGCAGCACACAAACACCATTTAAATAGGCCTAATGATGCTCTACCTGTCACAGAACATGCAGTTGGTCTGTCAGGGTCCGATGGAAACGGGACGTGAGCAATTGAGGTTTAAGAAATGTTTATTAAGAAAAGGGCACACCAAACACGGAAACGGAGAGACAAACAAGGGGTCAGGGAAACGGCAAGGAACAACAAAGGGAAATGCACAAATTGGAGTTAGAGAACAGGCAGGAATTTCAGAAACCAAAAGGACGACAAGAGGTACAAAGGCCCAGTACGCACTGGCAAAACTGAAACGGTACTTCACAATGAGACGTTCTAACAGGGCAGTTAATAAAGGAAGTAACAGGTACGAGCTAATCAGAATTCGAATTAGGCTGATCTGGAATTTGGCTGCCGGCTGTGAGCATTATTGCTAGAGGGGGGATTCTGGGGATTGGAGTTTGCAGGTGTGTTGACCTGCGAGGGGCTAGATGGACGCGTGACATGGTCACTGCTTTGAAAGAACTGAAGATGTCCATTATACGCTCTGGAGGGCGAAGTGTGAGTAAACGTGATGTAACATATCATGACAACAATAACATTATTTTACCCTAGCAGCAATAACTACAACATTGTTCCTCACATTCCACAATGTATTTATAGGTTTAGGGTCAGGACTTTGACTTGACAGTTCCATAACACTACCTTGATTCTTCTTTACTTTGATCAGTTAATTGGAATTTTACTTTACAATTCGCTGGTGTAATTCATATTTTATCGTTCGATCAGTCCTGGCCAAGATGTCGCTAAACAGGCCCCAATCATGATGCTACCATGACCATGTTTCACAGAGGCGATATCGTTTTCTTTATGCTGGAATGCATAAAAAAAGAATGAGTGAAAAAGAAAGAAAGAAAGAAAGGGAAAGTGTGAGAGTAAACAGGAAAAGTGAAATTTAACAAGAGAAACAAGAGAAGAAAGAAAGATACAAAAAGGGAATAGGAAGAAAGCAAGAATGAGAAAAAGATGGATAGACAAATAGAAAGAGAGATAACTAAACAGAAACAGAGGGTAAAGAAAGAGATGCAGAATTGAAAAAAGGTAGAGGGCAAGAGTGTGAGAAATGTAAACATGGAAAAAAGAGGGAAGTGAAAGAGTGAACAGGCCCAAATCGTGATGCGACCATGACCATGTTTCACAGATGCGATATCGTTTTCTTTATGCTGGAATGCAGTGCTTCCTTTTCCAGACATAACGCTTCTCATTTAAACCAAAAACATTGGTCTCACTCATCCACAAACTCGTCTGGTCTGTCCATGGGGTCTTTAGTGAGCTGCGAGAGGCAGGAATGCTCTTTTTGAAGAGCAGTGGATTTCTCCTGACAAGCCTGCTGTGCATAGTAATTTAGTGTCCTCCTGATGGTGGACTTATGGACATTACCACTGTCCTCAGTAAATAAATGAAGGTATAATATGTTTGAATACCTCTGAATTCAAATCAGTTCTGGTAATGCTCAAGCCAGTTTTGCCAATGGTTGTCTTCCAGGCCCATGTGTTTTGTGAAGCAACTGGAGATCCCACAGTACGGTTACAAGAACAACATCTCTACTAGCACGCCCCGATCCAACCTGGCCAAGGAACTGGAGAAGTATTCCAAGACCAGTTTTGATTATGGCACGGGCTTCGACAGCCAGCCCCATGCTTACAGCAAGCGTTCCCTCACCCAGAAGAACCATGGACGAGACACCTCACCCAGGGGATACGATGGTGAGTACAACTTTATTGCTCTCTAGTTTCTCTGAAGCTTTCTTCAACAACAAATCCAAAATATGACATATGCTATCTGGTATGCGGGACGTATTGGAGGGGAGTTTCTTGTTTAAAGGGGCTTAATAATATAGAACATAGACGTTTAAAGATCTAGGCTCTAGCAGTGTTTGGTCCCAACGTTTGGGTTATGAGGTGATCTGGGTGGTGTTCCTTTTCTTTATTCTAAACCTGTGGAAGACTTTTGAATGATGTATTTACAGGCAGAAATTGATTCAAATATTGCAGAAATCCTGAATAGGCATGCAGAATCTTAACTTAGCTATTCATAATTTAACAGTTGAACAGGAGATATTTTATTATGATTTTAATGTATGCGCACATTCGTCTTGTCTTCCATAAATCAATATTTTTTTTCCAGATTTTTGAAACTTTGAATCAAATGTATGGTAAATTATAATGCTATTATTTATGTAATGGGACAGCAGAAAAGTGATATCTCTAAAAATAATCCTAGGAAAAGCTGATTTGGCAAAATTAAGAAGTTTTCTTGATACTTGGTCAACACCACCATTTTTAGTTTCATAAGGTTGAACAAGCAAAAACAATCAGATGCCTTATTAAAATGACTCTAAAAATATAAATCCAATGATTTTTATTCAGTGTTTCACGTACTGCACTGCGCAGTTTTGTGTGGAAAATATCGTCGCTGTCCAAAGAAAAACATGTATCTCCATTTTTGTTGATTTGTACTTTTATGCCTCATTTGATCACATGAGCTGCTGTTTACACTGTGTGGAGATTTCATAAAGAATGGACCGACAGAAATGACCCAAACCTGCCTGTAAAGACATCTGGTTCCATTGACTTCCATTCAAATTAAATGAGGTTTTTGGCCTCTCCTGTAAAGTTGCCATTTTGGAGATACCTGTTTTTCTTTGGACAACGGCGATATACATGCAGGAATTGATGAAAAGTCCAAGGTCATTATAAGTCCTGTTTGACCTGGATTAGTTTTCTCTGGGGATGGGGTGATGAAGTGATAATATCTGTGATTGTAATCCAGTAGGACTAAAGAAACTTCTGTATTTGCTGAGTTTAACATATTGGAAAAAAAATCTAATGTGTCACAACTTTTTTGCACAGGCCCATTTATTTTTTTTATATTTTTCTAATATGTTTAGTTAAGCTATTACACAGTAATTATACCTTACACTTCAGCTAAATGTAATTTGATTAAGGACCACATACTTTTGCATGTAACTGTATGTGATATTAACTGTGATCATTTTTTATATAATGCACCAAACAGAGCATCTCATAATGTTGGTAATGCTAACCCTGCTCTAGACAAACCAAGCTGAGAAGCGACTATGCTGGCAAAATAAATGCTGGTTCTACACCAAAAAAGCCCAGAAAGCCTGTTTACTTTATATTACAAGTTTAACGACCTTAAGATTTTCAGTTTAACTATGTAACAGCATCAGTGTACAGGGTAATCAGGTTTTTGATATGTGACACACACTCTCTGTGCACCTCAACCAAAACAAGATCTGAAGCCTAAAATCAGAGGATCCCGTAGCACCTTCACTTCCTGTGTTCCTGCGAACACCTGTTCATAGGAATGGCAATGCACCATGTTGTTATGGATATTAAGGGCAGGGCATGAAACATCATTCTGACTTGAAGCTCTGGGCGGTGACTTTTTTATTTGTGGGAAATTACGCCTGTTACGTTTGGTAAAGGGAGTCAGACAGGGCAGATGCTGAATGTGGGGTGGCATTAGATGGGTTTATGGGACAGGAGTGTTTCTAGGATGTGCAAATCATTAAATTAGGATTCGCAGGTACTTCATACTGACATGGGATCATTTTCACATCAGTCCCAAACGCATGCTCCTCAAAACCAAGAGTCACTTCACCAACTGACAGGCTGCCCAGCGCGAGGTGACTCCCACTTTTGCTCTGGTTTTCTGTTGTTTATTTATTTATTTATTTTTAGCTTTGTGCTGTGAATGCGGACATTATATAAGAATCGAGCGGTTGACATCACAGCAAATGATGTTATTCATACCTAAAATATCAAAATGATTGAATATATGTATAAGGGATTAATATGACATTTGTAACCACGATGTTAATTTACATTGTCCAACTAGACAAAAGAGAGCTCAGTGCCATACACACAGCAGCGAGTTATTAACCTGCAGTTAAGCAGCTGTTTGATTGACAGGGAATAGTAGATAATATGGTTTGTGTTTTTGTGGTTGATCCACAGTAAGGTTAAATGTTCTGCAGTTCTGCCCAGTGTGGAAAAGCTTTTAGTGAAGGTCCGAGTGAATTCCTGTTAACAGTGTGCAGTTCTGTGTTTGCAACGTAGATACACTGTCACACACTGCTCTCTCTCTCCTTCTCTCTTGCTCTCTCTCTCTCTCTCTCTCTCTCTCTCTCTCTCTGTATTTCTCTCTTTTTCTCTCTCAGACACATTTGCTTTCAGCATACATCATGGAACATCAGATCATCCAATAAGCGAGTCTTGTAGGTGTCTATCTATCTATCTATCTATCTATCTATCTATCTATCTATCTATCTATCTATCTATCTATCTATCTATCTATCTATCTATTCAGATAGATTTACAGCATCTATCTATCTATCTATCTATCTATCTATCTATCTATCTATCTATCTATCTATCTATCTATCTATCTATCTATCTATCTATCTATCTATCTATCTCTAAGCCTGCTTTAAGTCTGTTCACCTGTTTAGGTTGGTATGTACTTTTCTGCATACGTCACAGTAAGCGTGTGTGTATGTGTTTTTTGTGTGTGGGTTGTGCATGACAGCAGCTAAGCGCTACTGTAAGACCTCCAGTCCGGCCAGCAGTACGACGAGCAGCTATGCTCCGAGCAGCAGCAGCAGCAGCAGCCTGAGCTGTGGGGGCGGCAGAGGGGGCAGAGGAGGAGAGAGCAGCGCCAGCAGCACCTGCAGCAAGAGCAGCTTCGACTACACACACGACATGGAGGCGGCGCACATGGCGGCCACAGCCATCCTTAACTTATCCACACGCTGCAGAGAGATGCCCCAGAGCCTGACCGGCAAAGGCCCCGAACTCCTCGCACAGGTCAGCACCAGCACCTGCTCAGTTTCTCTCACTTAAGGCCTTCTCTCCAGGTAGCAGTCTTAAAGCGGAATTTCACTGATTTTTCTGCACCACTGGATGGTGTTGCGATGTAACCAGTGTCGTTCAAAGAGGAGTTTGATGTGACATGCTCCAGTTTGGAGAAGCTCAGCAAACTGCTCACAGTGGGATGCCTCTAAAAGCGACTTCAAAGAAAGCCTAAACTCTCAGTCAGTATACATTTCCACAACTCTCTGAATTACTCGGCAACAACAATGAAACTGTGAGGTTTATATGTGCGTTACTGCGTTTTGGGTTGCTTTTCATAATAATAATAATAATAATAATAATAATAATAATAATAATAATAAATAGTCTAGACTGAATTGCTAATAACTAGACACCAAAACTGCATTTACAGTTTACTGTGTTTTGAAAACAACTGGGACACGATAAAAATATAAGTGTTATATTTATATAGTAGTTTTCTGTGCTGTTTCGGTATTTTATACCACAAAAACACAATGAATAACTGTTTAATTGTGAACATATATACTAGGTTTTCCAATATGAGGCACTGTGGATGTCAGTCTTTTATAAGTTCATTTTCGAAGCTGTATAGATTTCTCAATCATCATGGAATCACAGAATTGATTTTTATATTAGAATGATTGTATAAATGTATCTTCAAAGACGTTGCTGTTACATTAATAAAAATCCAAAAGTTCTGAGTCGCAGTGTACCTGGTTAAGTTTCTCTATAAAACCTGAAAGAGAAAATGTATAAAAACGACTGACAGTCACACTTCTCTTTCTGTATCAGCTCTCTGGCTCTCTGACTCCACCTTCAAAGTTATACTGCTCTGTTATATTGCTCTACTTGTTACATGTATAAGGGAATAATCTTCTATACTTGATCTAATCAATATCTACTGCAGCTATATATACTGCACCAGTATCTCTATAGCATACAGTTAAATACCATGGACAATCATTCTGAAGTAACAGAAGTTAATAAGGCAGGGTACAGCTTTAATATTGCCTGGACTTTTGGTCTGAACCCCGGTACAGTCTGAGAATGATTTTGTCCAAGCCTGATCTGACCCCACACAACCTCACATTTTAAGCCAGCCAGACAAAATTCTGTCTGTACCCGACCCGCCTTCCAGTTTTGAACCCAAGCCTGGCAAATTCTGTCTGACACTGGCCAACATTACAAAAAGTTCCAAATTTAACCTGACAGGATAGGTCCGGTTGCTGCGACAATATAATATAATAAACTGATTCCAGGATAAAATTTTACATTAGTTAACATGAAGTAATGCTTTAACTAGTGTTTACATTTACATTTCAGGCATTTAGCAGACGCTCTTATCCAGGGCGACATTACAACCACTCTTAGTGTTCCATCTGATAATGTTTTCTAGCTAGTACAAGAGTCTACAACTAAGCTCAGACGCTGCCCGAACAAGGGCCAGTGCAGGTACCCTGAATGAAGAATACAGAGTAATATACAGCAGAAGTGCACTACCTAGAAATCCCAAGCCATTGCTCATGCCTTACTTAACATGTGAACATGTAGTATGATACGTTTACTTAACATTACTTACGCATACGTCATGATAACTAATGCACTACTTCATATTAGTTTTCAATTCTTAATGTAAATTGTTGCCGATATCAAATACTAATGTGTCATAACAAAATAGTCCGCTGTTCAAAATGAAACAGTCATCAGCTAGACTTATGAACAGCATAGCAAATGATTTTAGTCTGGATAAACTTTCCATAATGTGTCATTCTTATACTGTGCAGTGCTACTAAGATGTGAGTCTTCACCTTCTCAATCCTGAAACGCTTTTTCCTTGTATAGGACACGTTACAAACCATATTAAACGTATGACATTGGATACTTTTGGCCAAACAAATTAAATATCATTCTGGTTGCAGTCTGCACTCCTCGCAATCTCTTTGCTGCTTATTTCCCACGCCTTCATTTTCTCATGAGCTAAATTCTGTCAATAACATGAGTGGGTGACTCCAGCATGCTATTTTAGGGAATGAAAGTAGGGAAGCAGAACAAAGTAAAATGGAAAACTGAAGCAAAGGGTGGACTGAGAGAACCCAAACATGACATGTAAACATGACTCGATCCCAGAACATATATTTGAATGACTGAACCCGACCAAACATGACCCGAGCAGTTAGGTTTGGACAAACATTTCCAGGTGTAGGAAGGTTCTGCACCTTCCTGTTGCCTTCATTTACGTTTAGTCAGCAGCAGTAACTGATCATATGTTACAGATGTGCTAGATAGACGTTAGATTCCTTTAAGCTTGCTAGAATTGTACTCTGCTGCTCTGATTAAACGATGGTCTGGTTCCATCCCTTTCTGAGAGGTCTGGAGCAAACTGTTTGTTCCATTTGTTCTGTGCAGCAGTCAGAGAGATCGTGCCTGCTGGGTGTGGTGTTATAGAGGCGCCAAGGCTATTTTGACTTGGCATGCTGAGCGCCTGCTATGTGGGTCATCATATGAGCTTAATGGTCTGAGCAGGTCCTGATTGCTTTAGTGACACGTCGATTGTGGAGATAATCTGAAAGGTGATAACAGGAGCATAAGCAGCATCTGACAGCAGGAAGAAAGCTGGCGCAGTATTAGCTCACTCTCTCTCTATCTCACTCTCTCTCTCTCTCTCTCCCTGTATGAGACAGGTTGGATCGATGGCGTTTTCAGCCACAGCTCCAGCCTGGGCTGTTCTTTCCCATTTGGTGCAGTAGAAAGATTGTGACCTCTCTTTAAGGACACTGGGGTGAGCTAAAGCCTAGAGAAGGAGAGAACGAGTGAGAGAGAGAAAGAGAAAGAGAGAGCCAGTGGGGCTGATCACTAATGAGGGACTATAGATGGAGATGTAGGACAGTGCACAGTGCATCATCCTGCTCTCCTTTTTCATAAGGGTGGGCGTCATGGAAAGAATATAACAGCATTTGCAATCATTTTCTAAGATGCAATAACACATTACCAAATAGACTACCTAATTATCATACCCATCCGTGTGGTATGACAGTACAATAATCAGCTCAGTCACTGAAACATTCCAGTGTAAGTAATGGCTTTATAATTTCAACATAAATAAATAATGATGACATCTTAATGGATGCAGATGTGCTCTAGATTAGTAACTTTGGTGCAACTGGCCTGGACGATCCGACTACCATGTCAGGCTACAAGCCCGAAAACCGTGCAGTCCTCCTAATGCTCAGGGGGTCAGTAAAGAAGGTTGCCCTCTGAACCATGAGCCCTGGTGCAACTGCACCCCTTCCAGCACCAGTAGGTTCACCACTTGTTGAGACCACGTTTGGGAAAACAGTAGTGCTGTATTCTTAAGATAATTTAAATCCATAAAGTGGCTTATTTATTTTAAATAACACATATGCTAAAACAAACTATTTAAGATGTACAATGAAAAAGAGCTAGTAAAACCTGTATAAATAAATTGCAATAATGAGATCACAACCTACCTGCCGGTGAGCTCCTTGTCACTATGTAGTAACAGTTCACTGTGGTCTTGTGGGCTCCTTCTAACCAGTCTAAATCTGCTTTAAATAAATAATTGCAGGTGTTCAGTAATTGTTGAAGTACTGATGATACTATTGTATTAAGTGGGCTTAACTTTTTCATTAGCTTTGCCTTTTATCGCTCCATCTTTCTATCCTTCTGTATTTCTGGGCAGTTGTGGGCTGGAGGTTAGGGAACCAGCCTTGTGACCGAAGGGTCGCCAGTTTGATTCCCTGAACTGACAGTAATGACTGAGGTGCCCTTGAGCAAGGCACCTAACCCCCAACTGCTCCCCGGGCGCTGTGGCTAGGGCTGCCCACCGCTCCGGGTAAATGTGCTCACTGCCCCCTAGTGTGTGTGTTCACTGATGAGTGTGTTTGTGGGTGTTTCACTTCACGGATGGGTTAAATGCAGAGACTAAATTTCCCCACTGTGGGATCAACAAGGGATTAAATTCAAATCTCAAAATCTTCTTTCCCTTTCCACCGCCACCTCTCTGCTGACCTCTTTTTTTATATAGTGCTTAACCCTCAGAAGGTCAGAGTTATTATTATCTGCTACTTTACATTCGATTTACTTTATTTGTTTGTGTACAATTACAACCCTGATTCCAAATATGTTGGGTAAAATGTAAATAAATGTAAATTAAAACCGAATGCAGTTATTTGCAAATCACATAGACCCATATTTTATTCACAACAGAACACAGAGCACAAATGTTGAAGTGCTGAAAATGAGACATTGTACCATTTCATTGCTACCAACATTATTAACTCATTTAAAACTTTCTGACAGCAATGCATCTCAAAAATGTTGGGACAGGGGAAACAAAAGGCTGGAAAAGTAAGTGGTACTAACAAAAAACAACTGGAGGAGCAATTTGCGTCTAAGCCACATGACTGGGAGTCAGGAACACTTACAGAAATGTGAACACCAGTTTGTGAACACGGTTCCCTGTGCAATGCAAGTTAAAGCTGTAACATGCAAAGAAGAAGCCATTCGTCAACATGCTCCCGAAACGCCGCCGTCTCCTCTGGGCCAAAGCTCTATAAAAATGGACTGAGGCAACATGGAAACCTGTTTTGTGATCAGATGAATCAAAAACTGACATTCTTTTTAAAAAACCATGGACACTGCATCCTGTGGACTCGAGGAGAGGGACCATCCAACTTGACATCAGTGCACAGTTCAAAAGCCTGCATCTCTGATAGTATGGGGGTGCATTAGTGCCAATGGTGTGGGCAGCATACACATCTGGAAAGGCACTATCACACTAGAGGTTTTAGAACAACATTCGCACCCATCCAGACAATGTCGCTTTCAGGGAAAGCCTCGGAACTTCAGCAAGACAGTGCTAAACCACATACTGCATCCATCACGACAGCATTAAGAAGAGTCTGGCTGCTGAACTGGCCTGCCTGCAGTCCAAACCAATAGAAAACATTTGGCGTATTATAATTTTTTTTTTTTTTAAATCAGACAAAGAAGACCCAGAACTGTTAAGCAGCTACATTAGACAAAAATGGGACCACATACCCCTTCCAAAACTCCAGCAATTGGTCTTCCCACTTCCCAAACATTTACAGACTGTTGTTAAAAGAGGAGGGGATGCTACACAATGGTGGACATGGCCCTGTCCCAATTTTTTGAGATGCATTGCTGCTATCAGGTTCTAAATGAGTTATTCATTTTCATGAAATGATACAAAGTCTTACTTTCAATTTCTAAAATGTGTTCTATATTCTAACAGAATTAAAATGTGTCTCTAAGAGATTTACAAGCCATTGCCTTCTTAATTTTATTTTAAACAGCGTCACAACTTTTTGGAATTGGGGTTGTACAATATTAGTTAATCCATTACATAGTTAAGTAATTATTAGCAGCAGTTTGAAAACATGTGGTGCCTTACTTTATGTGTCTAAGGAAGCACATGCTAGCGTTCACCCTCCCGGCCTGCGGTATAGAAAAGGGGGTTCTAAAAAGGTTAGTGTTTAGGCTGCATTAATATTTGTACTTATTTAAAATAAGCTCTTAAGGCATAAAGCACTGATTCTTTATTACTCTTATTCAACTTACTATGCAAACTTCAGTTAACTCAAACTCTTGAGGAAGCACAAACACTAACTTTATTTAAAACTTAAACAGTGTACAACTACAGTGTATAAGATCAAGGTAGGTAAAAATCCAAGACAGATAACAATAACTTATAATCAGATCTAAATCATACTGAAATATCTCTACTTCTACTTGAATGTGTATTGATTAAAAGTTTGGAAAGCTTTGAATTCAATCTTACAACAGTTTTTCTCGCTGTTTACTTGAACCATGAGAAATAATTCATATGAAATATAAGATGCAGTGTTTCAAGCTCATATGCTGTGTCCCCTGGGGTGGGGGTACCTTGGCTTCATGCTCTGTTTGTGTATTTCCATCAATTTTACTGAATTCTGCTTCATTCTTCCCTCTCTTTTCCTTCTTTCTACCTTTTATCTCCCTTTCTTGTCTTGTGTGGTGTCCTGTGTCTGTCCTGTGTGGTTTAGAGTCCGGATGAGCGGGATGCAGAGGAGAATGGAACACTGGATTTAAGTGTGGGTCGTGCAGGTGGGCTCGGGGAGCCTACGGTTCTTACCCCACTACAACCAATGTCACCCCAGCGCCAGGCACTGCTCAATAGTCGCTGCTACCAGATGAGCCCAACCGACTGCTGGGACCTGCCGGTGGACTGCACTAAGATTAAACGGCTGGACGAGGACCACAAAGAGGTACTTCCTTTAGCCCCCACACAGGAGCACTGCTGCTTTGTAAAAGCGAATTCAGATAGTTGGTGGAGTGGTCTGGCTACTGAGCACGGAGTGAAGTAATCTCTGAAGTTTAATGGGGCAGCAGATAAACTAGACAGACTGTTGCGTTTTTGGCATATGCTGGGATGTAGAAGCCAGGAAGGTGGTAGGTGTTTGGTGGGGTATTAAAGAGAGATGGGTGGGCCTTTCCACCAAAGGAACAGGAGGGACATCTAGTGGTAAAGACTAGTACTGCACATTATTTGACCAGTCAATGGATTAACCCTTTAAATTCCCGAATGTATTACACCCAAGGGCTTATTGCTCAGCATTTGCATGGAAAACAATGCAAGAAACGAATAAGTTAAAAATATATGTGACATTTCTCTCAACAACCATCTTGTAACTTGTATTTCATCATTTTGTTATAGAAATGTGGCTAGAATGTGTTCTATGTAATATCAATCATGTTTTTAGAGGATTAGATATGAAATGGTCTGGAAAAGAACTCTTAGACACAAAAAACAAGCTTTTAAAATGACCTGTTTTTGTCTTATGCACTAACCAAACATATTTGCCATTCTGTGAACTTCTGTAAAGGTCATGTGACTGCATCCAGGATGTCCAGTATACGTTACTCAGGGACCCCTGAGCTAAAAAATAAAGCTGTATATAGAAACCAATTTGTCTAGAAAAATTATTCAAGTAAATATTTTATATGGGACTGATTTCTTGGACATCTAGTTTTAGATTAAAAGAAAAAAATAAGATTTTTTAGTAGAACCTCTTTGCAGTGTCATTTGAAACAAAATCAAGTTTTAATGCATATCCTGAAACCTGACTGTTTTTTGTAATTAGCCAATAAAGTTCCCGGTGCATCTTCTGTCCCTGCCAGGATGAGCTGGACCCATTCCAGGAGTTGCTGGATGATCAGCAGTACCCAGGCGAGGTGTCCCTCCCCAGCCCGAAACACAAATACGTCCCTTGCAAGGAGAGCAAGAAGGAGCTCCTCACGTAAGAAGAGCACCCTCACATTCCTTAACCAGTAAAGGATTTAGAGAATGTGAGAGTGGTCATTAATTCTATATGTCTCCCCAGGCTCTCCAGCTGCCAGCTGGCTGACAAGGGCATGCGTGGAATGATGGCAACCAATTCACAGGATCTGAAGTAAGCCTAATGATATCATGTTCAAATCCTTTCACGTGTCCTTCAGTACTGTAAAGAAATGAGGTCTAGCCCTGTGGCTTCTTGTGTTATCTGTATATAGGTGTCCAACTCCAGGTTGTGATGGCTCCGGGCACATAACGGGCAACTATGCTTCACACAGAAGGTAACCACACACACCCACATGTACACACATGCTGTATAATTCACATTTAGATACACAACTGGCCAAAAGTTTGGAATCGCAATGCAAAACTGCATTATTTTTAATGAAGTTAAACCAGATTGTGTTTGGAGATATTTGCATACAATGATTCCAGCCTCTTTCTGCAGGCCCGGTAGTGCCCATTTCACCACTCCGGCTTCCACGGAGAGGTGTGAATTGTTGTCCTAGTAGGGCATTCTCATCCCTACCTTTTTACTCCTCATTGTTCGCTAGCAGCTCAACACAAAGCCACAAAATGTTATTTACAAAGAGCAAACAAATGTTCTAGTTAATCTGAACATAAAGTTAGAAAGAAAAATATTTTATTTGATTATGATAGTTAAAAATATCAGCATTGATTTCCATTCTCCTGGCAGTATGGCCAATAGGGGGCGTGCATAAACGCTTTTTTAGACTTTTCATTTACTATTTTATAAAGAGATAGCATTTCAGTCTAGTATATAGGGAATTGTGGTTCTAAATTGTGGCACTGAATCCCTGTTTTAGCAGTAATTCAAATATATATTTTAGTTGCCTTGTGAGGAACACTATAGGAGATATAGAAATATCAAGAATTTTCCAAATTTCCATGTCAGCTGACTCCAAACCTGTAGTATACTGTAAAACTGTTGATACAGATATTTGTGTAGTGCCAAACACAACATAAGTGTTTCTCTGTTGCAGTTTGTCAGGCTGTCCTCGAGCAAAAAAGAGTGGTATTAAAATCATGCACAGCAAGGAGGACAAGGATGACCAGGAGCCCATCAAGTGAGTTTTCCTTGGTTTATATTTCAGGGTTCATGTTGTGTTTGGGTTACAGTGTAACCATGTGAACCTGGACACATGCTCATAACACTTTGCTCATATCTGCAGGTGTCCTGTGCCGGGATGTGATGGTCAGGGTCATGTGACAGGGAAGTACGCATCTCACCGCAGTGCTTCCGGCTGCCCGCTGGCTGCTAAGCGTCAGAAGGATGGCTTCGTTAATGGAGCTCCGTTTGCCTGGAAGTCTGGCAAAACAGACGGCATGACGTGCCCCACGCCCGGCTGTGATGGCTCAGGACATGTCAGCGGCAGCTTTCTCACACATCGCAGGTAGGTATGAGAATACTGTGCAGTGAATATTAAAACAAATGGGTGGCTGTAACATAACATTCTTTGTTGCTTTCAGAATTCAAAATCTAAAACTCTAAATAATAGATGGTGGGCCTGTGATGCTATGGGGCTGTTTATCTTCCAAAAGCCCTGGACAATTTGTTTGGATACATGTCATGACAGTCTCCTTCCAGTATGACACTGACTCAAGGCACACCTCAATTAGCACACAACTAATTCACTGACCACGGAATCAAGGTGTTGCCATGGATATCCCATTGCCCCAGCTTAACTCCTTAGAAAGACCTGTGGGATGGGCAAGAAGAATTATAAGTCAGCAAGTGTATATATTTTACATAATGCATATGTATGTATGCATGCCGTGATGAAACACCTGAAGAGGAGCAGAAATGTAAATCAGGTGTATGTATTTTCTTGTTTAGTCTGTCTGGCTGTCCCCGTGCCACTTCAGCAATGAAGAAGTCAAGGATAACCGGAGTGGAGATGCTTACTATCAAGCAGCGTGCAAGCAAAGGTAATTAATGGTATATGTAACATCTTACACAAATCACAACAGCATTCTATCCAGTAGACATGACATGAAAGAATCCATGGTTAAAATAAACGCAGTACGTCATTGTGGAATGAGCTTACGAGAGCCTGCTTGTGTTGTTAAGGCAGTGCTCACATTGTTCTCCTATTTAGGGATAGAGAATGACGAGGAAATCAAACAGCTGGATGAAGAAATCAAAGATCTCAACGAATCAAACAATCAAGTAGAGTCAGACATGATTAAACTTAGGACTCAGGTAAGACTGTTCTCCTCATTTTTCACGACCTGCGACAGTACACGTGTCTGTTGTCATGGCAACTGCCCCTGTCCTCCCCCAGATCACCACCATGGAGACCAACCTGAAGTCCATGGAGGAGGAGAACAAGGCCATTGAACAGCAGAATGACTCATTGCTGCATGAGCTGGCCAACCTCAGCCAGTCGCTCATCAACAGCCTGGCCAACATCCAGCTCCCTCATATGGTACGAGACAGTGTAGTACCTGCACCACATGCTCAGTACTTCATTGAGAATTCATAAATAACTATGTTACTTATGAACGGCAAGCAGAGGATCATCTAAAAAAGGCAACTTTTTTTCCTTAAAGGAATAGATTAAATTAAATTTACATTTTCTGAATACAGTCATTCAGCAAATTTATGCTTCTTTAGTTTTGCGCTGGAGCTAATTCAACTAACAAGTACTTCAGTTCGTATTGTGCAGATATGGACAGGTTTTAGCAAGGCTGCTACTACTGTTTTAGCTATGCAGCTTACTCTTGCCCATCTTCCCTGATAGCAAGATGATAGCGGAACACTGTAGACCCTCGGCAAAGCTGGCAGTCCATTAGCACTTTGCACAGTGTTTTCTGGGTGGCCCAGCTGTGGTTCAGTATTGGACTTGTTGTCTACTCACAGTCCATTTCTTTTTTCTTTTTATCATTTCATTGTTTAAAATTAAGATATACAACATAAACAGGTCTATTTGAGATTAGATTAGATTTAAGGTCAGTGTGAACCAGTTCTAATTCATGTTCTTTCAGGTAAATCTATCTTAGCATCGCAAGAGGTGGTTAGATATTTGCCACCCTCTGGTGCATGATGATGTAATCAAAGATCAGGAAATGTTTTAGAGGGAGGTTAAAACTCCTTACATTCTAATAGACGGAGAAAAAATATATATATTTTTAAAAGCCTTTGTTTACTTGTTAGCATCCTTGTAGCTCCAGCACAAAACGCAGGCCTGGTCCAAAACCATAAACTACTACTCTATATATACCATACTAATGAATAGCTTCCCTGGTAAGAGTTAGAAGTATGCTGGTTTGGTATTATGTGGTTTTGGACAGAGCATAAACAAGTAAACTTCAGACACCAAACTTGTCTTGGCAAATACATTTGTGTTATTTAATGTACATGTGATTTTTCATTTAACTATTCCTTTAAAGGTCCACCAAAAAAAGGCAAAACTCAAAAGAGCGAGTCATGTCCAATCTAAATTTCCCCATGATGTATAGTACGAAGCAGCACTGGACAGTGTTAACATAGCCCAGGTCTTAGTAATGGGTCAGTGACAGA
This sequence comes from Prochilodus magdalenae, assembly GCA_024036415.1. NCBI lineage: Eukaryota > Metazoa > Chordata > Actinopteri > Characiformes > Prochilodontidae > Prochilodus > Prochilodus magdalenae. The sequence continues at coordinate 302,836 of JAMWET010006340.1, read as the reverse complement.
GCTAAATTCCTCCCATCTGCTTCTTTATGTATGTTGTTGAGTTTCTCGCAGCTCCATGTGCTTCTGTGCTAAGGTCACTTCCCTTACTGGTCATTTTACCAAAAACAACTCACTCCAGCAACTGCTTTTCAGTTGAGTAAGAACATGGCTGCTGCACCCACTCACCTCATATTGACAGAGACAGGGTATGATTGGGTCATCCCTGCTCTTAAGCATTAGCCATGTTGGTAAACAACTGAAAGACGTCCCTTCTGAATATGGCTCCTCAGTTCTCCACCTCCACCTCAGTGAAATGGAACTGAATGCGGGAACCCTATGGGGGGTCCTCACATCTCATCAGCATTGAATGACTGTTGGCTTTTTTTTAATGTGCTGTTCTAATTCTTTACATCCTGTAGTAGGGGTCCAAAGCCAAACTGGATACATAGCCTAGGTTTTCTGAAACTCCACTGGCTGTACATTTTTTTTGATTGAGACAGTTCATTGAAATGTGCAGCATCTGTAAGAAAGCTTCATGCCCAGCTAATAGTATTCTCTCTACGCCTCTCCCCTGTAGAAACCGGTGCCACTGAAAGAGGCCCCTGTTAAAAATTACTGCTGTTTACAGATGCCCCACAGAGTAAGACATTCATTTTCCATAGTCTAACTTTATCCTTCTCCTCACTATCATTTTCTTCCCTGTAGCCCTTTTCCTCTCCGTTACACACACTGTGGTGTTTATACATCACAAATGTCCATACATGTTACCTCATATTAGCCATGAAGTTTAAAAGGCAATAGCATTTAATGCAGCTCGTAGTTTTTACAAGCTGGGGTTGCAGTATGAGCCATATTTACTCGTTGTTTGCATAATGTCTTTTGTTACTATCTTGTGTTACCAACCGGGTAATTATGACATGTATTTAGTGGGCTGGTGCTTGTTGATACTTCTTTGCCTTCCATGACACTGCTACTTTTGTGTTTCTACTTCATTAGTGAGTATCAGTATTGCTGAAACGCTCATGTGCATGAAACTCACCGTAAGGCATGCACTCATAGCACATTTGGCTTTTTGTTACATTGTCCATCCCATGATTTTATCAGTGTAGTGTAAAATAAAGGAGTATTTCCTGGTTAGAGTATTCACCTGTAGTAATTTTGTCACGTCTGTCAAAAGAAACAGTTGAATTCAATATTGTATTCATCAATATATGTGCACATATTTATGATGTCCCTTTTAGCTAGATATATTCAACTGTTGAGGCCCATCCTTCCCTAAAACCTACCTCTTCCCTGTCCCTTTTCTGTTATATTCTTTAAAGTCTGTACTTGAATAGCATTAACTGAAATGCAGACATCATCTGCAAGAGCATGTCTGATCCTGGCCGACTGATTCCAATGTGTTCCGCAGGAGCCGATGAACGAGCAAAACTTTGATAGTTACGTGAGCACTTTGACAGATATGTACACTCATCAGGACCAGTACCAGAGCCCCGAGAACAAGGCCCTGCTGGAGAACATCAAACAGGCCGTGCAGGGCATCCAGGTGTAGCTTGCCGAGCCACCGCCAGGTAACGGGGGTCGCGTAGGCAAGCGCGGATCAGCAAAAAGAAAACAACTAACAAAGGAATGAAGAAAAAAACAACATGTAAAAAATATGGATAATGATTATGATTTTTTTGCTGCTGTAATTTATTGTATTATCTTGCATTATTTATGACTCTGTTATGCTTTTGAGGGGGAAAAAATGACCTAACTTATTTGTTGCCTTGCTTTAAAGATGATTACCAATGGCAAATGTTTTGAGGAACATTCATGTTTTGTACATTTTTCATATGACCTGACATAATGTGATGTACTGTTTATAGCTGCTAATGTATGCACATTTTAGTGTATATGTATTTATTAATTGTAAACAAAATCATCCATTGTTTTAAAAGCTTACAGATAAAAAAAAAGGGGAGGGTAGGGGTGAAAAAAAACCTTGCAGTGTTAAAGAGGAGCAGTGAATGGGGAATGTAAAGGGCAATCAGCTAATAAGCTTTTTTTTTTCTTTCCGGAAATAAGAGGAGTTCAGTATGTGCTGTGCAGGTCGTTCGATGGGTGTTAAATGGTTAATTTTGTAACAATATAAAGGAGCTTCATGAAGATTTTGTCTTTTTTTTGTTCAGAGAGACATTTTACAGTGGTCAGCGTGGGCACACGTTTCGCTTTTTGCGCCTTTGTTTGTTTGTTTTTCGAAAGGTTTAAAAAAGAAAATATGATAAAAATGAACAGACAAAAGACCTCAACATTTTCGTGAAACATCATGACACGGAAACCCACTTAGTGCGAATCCCAAGATCGTGAGAGAAATCAATACTTCATGACCGATGCCATTCCTAACGTTGAAACCATTTGGTGAAGGCCAATCACTATAGGAAAAAAAAAAACAATTTAAAGGAGACAATCCAGCATAAATTGTGAATTTATGATCGTAAACTATTAGTAGGTAGTGAGATAGCATATCAGCAATATATGACAATGAATCAATCATTTATTTAGATATGGGATGCAAAAGTTCGGGTATATGCAATTTCTTATTCTTGACATCGCAGAAAACTGAGTAATCTTTTTACTAAATGTAAAGTATTAAGTTTTATATAAATCTTTTACTACAATCATGTTTTAGGGTTTAAACATGAGTGGTCAAGTCCAAATGGATGAATGCATATGCATTATGGTTTTACATTCTCATGTTCTGTTTTGCACAGGGACGCCTTCGTTTCCATGTTTTGATGTTTGTTTTGTTTTTTATTGATTTTGAAAAGTAACAATAACAGGGAGGTGCCCGGAAACCTGGATACGGGGAAAGTCTATTCCTCTTTTCTTTCCTTTTTATTTGATTTTGGCAGAGAGTAATCTGCGTGTGAATGTGAGATTAAGTGTGTTGGACTTACAGGGTTAACGTCACCATTGGTTACATCATTGACATCATAGTTATGCAGCACTTGTCTTGTAGGATTGTTGAGTTATCATGTACAAAAGCGCAAATCAGCATCAGATGCAAAAGACATCGCTAGATTTCCGTTGCTAACTTTCAGAACATGAAGTGCAGTTGTATTGCGTCTATGGAAACCTGTAATTCATTACCATGTTATTTATTTTGGGGTTTGTGTCTATGACAATTCAGAAGCACTTTAAGCTCTGCGAATCACAGAAACTCTCAAGTGTTACAGATGCATGTTTAACCATTCGTGTGGTGACTATGAGGGGTTAATCGGTTTCATGGTCTACTGGGAAAAAAACAACACTGAGGGCCAGGTTTCTGGAAATAGATTAAGTCTGGTCCATGTGCCTAATGGTCAACTACCATTGGATATCCTTTTTAGTCTAGGATTAGACTTAATATTGGTCTGGGAATCTGGCTCCAAGTGTTCAATAGATTGCAGACTTCTTGCAGAAAAGATTCAAGGGTCTTAATTGGGGGAGGGTGGCGGGGGGGTTGTCCCCCTTTACTGCAGTAATAGCCTGGGAAAGCTTTACACTAAATTGGAAAATTGCTGTGAGGTTTTGATTGCATTCAGCCACAAGAGCATTGGTGAGGTCAGGTACTGAGGTTGGATGATTAGTTCTGGTTTACAAACTCTTCCCAAATGGAGTAGATGGAGCTATAGTACTCCTGAAAACACAATTCCACTGCACCACAGCCCAGTGCTTGGGGGGCTTCATGCCCCTCTAGCCCAGCAGTTGTCAAACATCTTTATTCAAAGGGCCTCCTTCGCCTGAGCTCCCTTCATCCCCGGTCATTAACGAACAAGGTCCATTCTAGAAGCTTTCTCCACAGCTACTGCTGACCTGGCATGGCACTGTACAGATAACTCATTAAGTGGGCACTTGGTGGCCATGAATTGTGATTGGTCGGCATGTATATTAAACGTTAATGATGTTTAATAACATCTACCATTTCAAACAAGCGTTACCTTTTTATATATGGCCAGTCCTGTTTTAATAAACCGGCACGATGAAAAAATGACTTAACAGAGATTCAATCTCTGCATCCCCCTTAATGCCTCCCTGCTGCCACGGCCCCCAGTTTTTAAACAGCTGCCTTGGTAAGCTGTTGGTTATATCACATCCCATTATGTAGGCAGTGCTTTCCTATGGAGATTATCCAAGCTGTATCTGTACAACCAAAGGCCTATGTGGGGCACCAGTAGCTGAATGCACTAATTAAGAAGGAGTCTAGATACTTTTGGAAATGCAGGGTTGGTTTTAAGCCTAGTCCTGGTCTATATTTTTCTTTCAGTGGAGAATACAAAAGTGGGCTTAACCCCCATCTAAGAAGCCAACCCACATTGTACTTGATCTCACTATCGTGAAGTGGCGTTAAATGTGATGTTTAGGTAAACACATTGGCGTACGTCAGGCACTTACCAGAGCAGTATTAATCCTCGAGTTCAGCAGAGTCGGTTGTGTATAATAAGCATGAGCCTCATGCCGTGTTGTCACAGAGATTGAGAAAGTTAACCGATTGTGGTCAGTGATGATCATACATGGAGTGACCATGCCATCTCCACCGCCCATTTATTCCCCTCTTTCTTTCTCCATTTAGACTAGCTCTGCATTTCTGAAGAGTTCATGTGAAGGTGCTAGTCATTTTCATGGTTCATCCATCCAAATGGACTAACAGATCAGAAAATCTGCCTCTCCATCTTCCCACTTCTCTCTCCAAAGCTTTGTGTATGCAGCTGCCAGTATAGTAATGCTTCTAATAGACCGATAGCTAAATTTCCTCTCATAAGCTTACCACAGCTGATTCGACAGGAGAAAAAAGGATTTTAAGCACAATTCTGCTGTTCACCTTTCGTTCTGACATACTGCAGTATCTAATTAAAGAAAAGAAAAATGTTATCTGTAACTATTTAAATAGAAAACACTAACTACACTATCACATGCTTGAATGCAGAATACTTTTCTTATTACTAATTGTGAATTCATCAGGTTACGACTATACCATTTGAAATGGACTTCAACTAATCATTTTAAAACAGGATTTTATATTTAAAAAAAGAAACATGGCTTTCTCTTGGTCTCTTGCTCTCTATCTAGCTCTTTCTCTCCCTATTTTATTATTATTATCATTTGGTTTTCTAAATCACATGGCATGATTTTGGTTGATATGACTCTTTTTGCTGTAAATGTTTAAGATCACACGTTGCAGTGATATTTCATTTTGAAATTGTGAACTTTGTACAATTTTTATCATGCTGGTGTTGACATCTCTTACTCAATAAAAACTTGTGTTGCCACACCGTATGTTTCTGTGCCTCGGTCCTTATGGTCCACCAGGGTAAGTAATTTCCCTTACCAGGGTAAGGGAAAACAGCTGTAATGGGAAATCACATGTAGTGTGAGTATTCAACTCTTTTGATCAAATATATAATTTAAAATGGACCTAAAATATAATCACTCAAAGATTAAGGAATGTAGGACTCTGTGAGGTCACAAAGGAACCCAAACTCATTTCTAAGCCTCTCTCACCGTTCGGTTGTGTTCAAGAGTCCACCATCAGGAAAACAATGGGCTACAGGTGTGTGATGGGTAAAGCAGGGTAGTAAAGTAGAAAGCCACTGGTCTCCAAAAACAACATTGCTTTCTGGATGAGACTTCTGATTTAAACGAGAAGTGTCGTTTCTGAGGAAAGGAGAACACTGCATTCCAGTTTAAGAACCTTATCCAGTCTATGAAACGTGATGGGTATCATGGTTTGGGCCTGTGCTTGTGCATCTGGGTCAAAACACCATGATGTTACATGACATCTGAATAATACCAGGATATGTCACAACGTCTGAACTCAATCTCAGGAGAATGGTTAAAGCAGCAAGACTACAACCCTGAGCAAAGTTTTACCAGTTTTTACATGAACCACTTGTTTCACCAAAGAGCGGTTAAAGAAGAAGAAAGTTAAGGTTTTGGATTGAGCAAGTCAAAATCCTGACCCTAATCCAGTAGAAACGTTGTGGCAGTACTTGTTCAACTGAGCAAACCTAAAAGCTGTTTGGTGTGGAGGAACAGGCTAGATTGTCTTATTGCTAAAATACAGCCAATGTACAGAACTGTCTCAAACACTCTGCACATTAGTCAAGCTTTTGAGACTGCATGAACTCGAGTTAGACAGTGATGGAGTTTCACCTCTCTGAATATTTTTAATATTTAAAATATAATATTTAATATAGAAAATATTTTAAATACAAGTTTGCCATGTCAGCAATACCAGAATCCTTTTGGTGCTATTTAAAACTGTATCTAACACATTTCCCATCAGGAACTATTTTACCATGTAAAGAACTATTTAATCATGCTAGTGGTTCTTTGAGTGTTTATGGTTCTACATATAACCACTGACTCTACTAAAGAACCCTTGAAGAACCCTAATTTAAGGGTGTAGTTTTTGACTGGACTCTTTACACAGCGTATTTCTCTCAGAGGGGCAAAAGAAGACTTCTATTTTAGGGAACAGAGTTAGCACCTATATTATACTCTGTATTGATAATTCTATATTTCTATACTGTTGTATCACATTAGATGGAGCTCTTACCCCACTGTAGGCAAAATACGGTGGTCAGGTGCAGAGGTGAGCAGGAAAGGCTGCCTGGTGTCTAAGACTGTTTGGTTTAAAATTTTAATCAGTTTACTTTAATCCATTAGTCGTGGAGGAATACATGAAGGCAAAGCAGATCCCCCGGTTCTTTCAAGACTGACCATTATATCACCATCGTCAACGCTTCATAGAGAAACTCGGAAGACATGTCGATGGTTTTGGATAGTGAATAAAATGGCTGAATTTGAGTCGGTATGTTTCTCTACAAATAAACAATTTCACACCAAAGCACCCTGAAAAACTCTGCTGATATCTGAACCACTGAATTATACGGATATGTTGGACAGACCTTGTAATGCCCCTTTAAGGACACACTGACCGTTGTGCCGCAGATCGCCCGAGTGGCGATGATGATAAACAGCCGCCAGAGGGCGACGTGCGGTCACATGACAGTAAGCGAAAATGTCTGCTACAGAGGAGGACACGGAACTGAGAGACCTGCTGATTCAAAATTTAGAAAACAATGGCGTTTTGAACAAGATTAAGGTACTTTCGCCGTAATATTACACAACAAGCGGTCTAAAACACGTAGGAAATGTACTGGGAGCTTGTGTTCGGTAATAAGTTAGCTAGCATAGCAAGTTACTACTGAAGTTGTGGCTAACTGGGCTAGCCGGCTAGTTGTCTAGCTAGCTAAACTGACTGTAAACAAACCGTAACTACGGTTTAACGACTGGATTATAAATCATGACATGAGGTATTTAACTGATGCCTTCTCACCCAGAGTTATACCCTCTACACCAGTCATGAAGTCTTTATATATATTAAACGTTACATCCCAGCTTAGCTAGCTAGCCTAAACTTACCTGGAGTGAAACTCGTCTTGTTTTTCAGGCTGAGCTCCGAGCTGCGGTGTTTCTGGCTTTGGAGGAGCAGGACAAGGTTGAGGTAAAGGCGAGCCGTTTGATCTCTTTAGCATAGGAATAATATTTAGTTTATTAATCAGTAATGTTTGCATCTATGAATGTATATCCCTTGCTTTTATGTCCTCTAAACGGAGACTTAATATATGTCAGCTGCCTGTTCAGATTTTCTGTTGCTCTTTAAATGAAATCCAGGCAGCGAATAAGAAGCCGACTTTACTGTTGTTTCTCTCTAAGACGTGATGCTAAGTTACTCTTACTGTGCCCCTAGAATAAAAGCCCACTTGTGAACGAAAATCTGAAAAAGTGTCTCAACACGAAAGATGGTAAGTTGAACCGTGATGTGTTATTTCTCCCGTGTCCACTGAATTAAAGGGGGGCTCCACCAGTTTTTCAAAATTTCAATTTTCATCAGTTATCAGAGTAAACGGCATCATTCAGTATGGACGTGGAATGGTTCATTCTAGAGAAACTTGCCAACTTTTATTTCTTTACAGTGATGGGATGGGAATGATGTCTGCAATGTAAATATAGCCATTTTATTTACTGTCCAAAACCACACGTGAACATGCATGTGTCCTCTTAATTTTTCTGAGTAAAATGTTGTGGAGAAAAAAAGTTTTCTTCAGAAATTATTTGCCTTAAAAACACCATGACATGATTATAAAATAAATGGATTAAAATACATTTCAAGCCTAAACTTCATAATGAAACTATCATAACACAAAGCCACAGACATGCTCAGGCAGCATGCATCTTATATCTAACTCGGCAGGTTTTCTAGAACAGAGCATTTCATACCAAACCACCCTAAATGATTTGGTTTACATCTCAACGATTAAATTATATAGAATTCTGAAAGATTTGGTGGCCTTCCCCTTTGAACTGTAGTGTTTCTAACTGTGGTGGTTCATTTTTTTGCAGGACGCCTTGTGGCCAGTTTAATCACAGACTTTCTCCAAGTCTTTCATTTAGACTTCACTCTTGCAGTTTTCCAACCAGAAATTAACACGGTAACATGCTATTACATTTTTGGAAAGAAAGATTTCAGCTATTTTAAACACATCATTGCTGTCCAAAGAAAAACAGACCAAAATGGGCCAAAATTGCATAATGGCCAAAAACCTCATTTAATTTAAATGGAAGTCAATGGGACTAGGTATCTTTCCAAGCTTTTTTGGGCCATTTCTGTTTGTCCATTCTTCATGAAATTTCCACAGTGTAAACAGCAGCTCATGTGATTAAATGCGGCATAAAAGTAAAAATCGACACAAATGGAGACGTGTTTTTCTTTGAACAGCAACAATATATTCTTTTTTCAGATGTTGTTCAAACCAAACATATATATATACTTTTTATTATTATTATTTTTTTTTTATTATATTAAAATATATATATATATTTATTTATTTCTGATCCAGTTAAATGGGCTTGAAAGTCGTGAAAACCTATTCAAAGAGCTTGGCCTCTCTGAATCAGAAGGGAACAAGAGCACGCCTCTCCTCCTTGAGTTAATGAAGAGAGGTCGGCACAAAGAGAAAGCTTCCGTCTTTTCTGAGGTAAGCCTTACTGCTGGGTTTTTTTTGTGTGTAGTTTCATTGTTAGATTCCAAATGTCAATTTTTTTTCTGTTTCTGTCACAGGGTGATCGAGTAATGCACATTCCCAAGGTACCTTATCAACTTCTATCCATCTAACCTATTTTATACACCTACTGAGTACAGTAACAACGAGTATAGCTTACAGTATCAGGGGCACATCCAAGCTTGTAAGAATGCCAACAGTTCAGCCGCTTTAAGATGTGGTTGAAGAGTATGTCTTAGGCTGATTCATATCTCTGTTTTACCCCCTACGTTTTGCACCCCAACATTTGATTTAGGTCACGCAAGGGAAGCATGATGTAAATTAAGGTGTTCAGATTGTGTTACGAAAAAAAGTATTTCCTGTGCAGCTAGGTTTTGCAAAACAAGTTTGTCCTACTTCTGCCTTCATGTGTTTTTGCTCAATTTTACTAAGAGACACAGATGCTAAGCTTATGTGATGCCCAATGACCTGAAAATGATCTCAGAAAGATTGTCTTACAGGTTAATTATAACCCAGTATGAAATTAACATGTATTTACTTTTACTGCCTATTGCTGTAAAAATCTATCTTATGCTCCTGCTTGTTTAGGAGCTGTCTCCCCGTCAAATTGCTGAAGCACGCAAAAAATACGACTGTCGAGACAAGGTAAATGTTTAGTGTTACAGTATGGCATTTTATTCATCTGATGTGCAGCAGCTCCGGTTTATGTATTTAAAGGCACATGTTGCGAGTAATATAGCTTTTAGTGCTGTATTATAAAGACTAAAGTACACAGAAAAACTCTCCACACATGAGGAGTTTTTTTTCCAACTTCCTAAAAAAAAAAAAAACATTGAATTCCAGCTCTTTTCTCTATTACAAGGTAACATAAATTTGTAACATGGTCCACCACGCTTGGCACATCCTCAAACAATGTACAGAGAGCTCAAAAGGTGAAAGCTCATCACTCCTGTGTAGCCTGCGAAGATCGCTCAGGTCTACCAGCTTGTTCAGGATTGAACTCTGGTCCAAACTGCCAACGTCATTGTAAGAATAAACACAGCAGTGTGCGTGGGGGGGGTGGGGGGGGGCGAAGGAGATTTGGATTTGTATACTGCTGTGGCAGTTGATTAATCAGGACGGAGTGGGTGAGCTGACCAATTTAGATACCTAGCTGCTACCTTGACTGGGATTCGAACCCTCTGTCCCTATAGGGTGGTAACTCTCTGGTGGGTAGTGGTGTTAACCGCTGAGCCACACCATCCACCAACACGGGGTCGTTTTAGACAAAGGGTGATTACAGATGGTACAGTATGAGAAGAGTACTGTGTTTTGGGGAAAAAGGAAGTATGTCAATCTATTTTAGTACACCATAAAAATAAAATTATGAACATTTGAAAGTGACCATAACGGGTCCCCTGTAAAATAAGTTTGTAGTTTAGTTAATATAAGCATATGCGTTTTGTTTTCTGATTTAGCATATTGTTGTTTTCCAAAGGAAAGCGAGTCTTCAAAATAGTAACTTTACAGGAATGAAAATAAGCATCCGTTACTTTCAGTGTAAGTTATTGTGAAAAGATTTTGTTCCAAGCAATTTTGGAATCTGTTGGTGCATTAATTAAGTTTTTGCATGTTCTTCTTTGGACAGCTGCAACATACAAATGTACACCTATATATCAGTGTTAAAACTTGGCAAGTCACGTGCTTAATTGTAGAAAGTAATTACAGGAATATATCAGTGTTAAAACTTGGCAAGTCACGTGCTTAATTGTAGGAAGTAATTACAGGAATACCAGAAGTAAAGGCTTACAGTAAAATGGTGAAAGTCCAGAGGACTGGAGGAAGACAACATTTTCCTGGTCAAAAGAGCAAAAATGTATGTGTATTGTTTGTGATATTGTTAAATTTGACTTATTTTGCGTGCATGAATGTGTTGATTTACCCAGGATAGGAGTGGTGGAATAGGCAAAGAAGATATGATTGGTGTCTTCACGGATCTTTTTCCCAGCTTCAGCAGGTAAACTGCCACGCACACAATTTATGCCAAGAGTTTCAGGAACTCTGCCTTTTACTGAAACTTGCCTTTTGAGTTATTCGATTTACCACCTACCCATATTGAAACTCTTGACTTCCTTCATGCAAACCAGTTATGAATTCAAGTAACTCTGTGGTTCATACGTGGCCTTTTTGATGTACTCTGCATTCTCACAACCCAAACAGCAAGCAAAATGTTTCAAATATGGTTTGATAACAACTTTCCATATGTAATTGTAGCCACACCATTGAGGTTATACTTTGTGGTCAATGTTTCCAAGTTTTACATGTCTTTTCTTGTCCCCCGCTACTATCAGTACAGTTTCTAATTCTTGTATACTTGAGAGATTTCCAATAAGCTGTTGTGATTTGTGTTTATTTATTTATTTTTCATTTTTGGACAAATGAAGAAGCATGCTAGAACGATTTATCACAGATGAACTCAAAGCCAAAGATAAAGACTTCAGTAGTTGTGAGTACTCTATTTATTTATTTATTTATGTATTCATTTTTATTATTATTATTATTGTTCTGCTTAAATGCTTACTGTTCATGGTGAATTGACTTATGGTCACTTTGTTTTCTGTTTACATTCTGTCAACAGCTATAGACTTTCAAGATTTCTTGGGAGTCTACAAAAGATTTTTCATTCAGTGCAGAAGTGTAGTGCGTATTAAATAATTAATTAAATATTAAATGAAATATATTATTAGCATTAACTAGTTTTCAGTAATTTTGCTCTGCATGGTTTTTTTGTGTGTGTGTCTTTTTTAGGTCACGAGTGATGCTAGTGATTCAATTCCCTCCTTGGGTAAAGTTACAGAGGACAGGATAAGTTCATCGCCTATCAGCAAGGTTAGAGAATGTTTTGTGAATTGCTGCTTTTAAAGCTTTAGTTTTGAATACTGGAGCACCTGGTTAGTTTACAAGCAAATATTTTATATCTGACTAGAAAACCAGCATCTCTATATAAAACTTTATTGTTCAATTATGTTTTTTGCTTTGAAAATATGAGTATGGGAAGAGAAACCTCCCTTTTTTGTAATTAATAGTTATACTATATCCTTGGATTGATCTACTTATAATTTATCTTGATGTCTAGAAAGTTTGCAGTTCATGGATGTGTTTTCTTAGCTGGGCTCTTAGTTAGTTCAATGAAGGCCATAGGGGCTTAACCTGAACATAACAATCCATAATGTTTTCTGCAATGAGGCTTTGAATGGATTTTGTATAAAAGTGGTAATGGCGCAGACTCATGGCTTTGACTCTTTTCTGCTTTCTCTAAGGATGTAGAGGTCAGTATTATATCTGCAAAATGTTTACACATGTACTTTCGTAGATTATAGCATTTGATATTTACAGAGTTTATAAACATGTATAATTTACATTGCCACTTAAACACAATAAAATGTGGTTTTTAAAAACAGACAGCAAAGTGCTGTTTTATGTCAAAATACATCATTGCCGGTTCAAATTTCAAAAGCAGATGAATGAGTCAGTCAATACATCATTACATCAAGAGTGCTTAGTGATATTGCTGTTTCATCAAAGCAAGTGACAGATATGATCTTAATCAAGATTAATACATCACATGTCATGTCTTAGAATGACAAATCAGGCCTGATGTCTTTCATAAGAAATTCTCAATAAAGCTGTAAAAAGTAACAATACATAAATAAGTCTTTTTTTTTTTTTTTTAAATAGGTTTATAAAAATATGTATTTTTATCCATATTGGGTTATAACCATTAATTTTGTCTCCATCAGAACAAAAGCATCATCATATATCATATATAAATACATACTTTACTTAGTATATTGCTAGCCAATTATTGCATAGGGTTTTTTGTCTGTTTTAATAAAAATTTATAAATTAAATATGAGGAATGAATATGTATATGAAGTATTAAAGTTAGATCATTGGCTGTCTTTACACATTTGGAAAAAGGTAACTGCAGTACCACCCCACGATAGACTTTTGTTTGTTTTGTTTTTTTGGCATGTGTTTGTGTGCATTCTTCCTGTGTGACTAGTGAGGTGCTTTAGGGCTGGTTAAGTGCCGAGGGAGGCTGATAGTTCTGTTCTCATATTCAGATACCCAGGTATAAGGGATTTATAAAGCCCAGTGCAGCGCAGGAAGAGCCGCCTGGGTCTCAGGTAACGCACTTGAGCTCAAATGCTAGCGCTAGGCCTTTTGCAGCACATGCCGCTTTTTCAGTTGACACATATAGACTTGAAACTGGCCAAGTGGGTGCAACAAAAAGTACAAAAGGCCATTTTTGTTTCATCCACTGAGCTTGTTTAATTTCATTTTATTTTGTTGTATCTTTTCCATTGTGCAGAAGCGCACAACAAAAAAATGTCTGATGTTAAACTGTAGCCGTAGGACAAATTAATGTGGCAAGGAATGACTGACAAAGTGTAATGCCACAAGCAGATACATAAACAGTGTTCATGTCATTTAAATAAGCACCTAAGGTTATAGGAAGCAGTCTTCCACTATTCAATGGACCTATTGATATGACTGTCAAAACTTGCCATTAGTCATAGGGCTGCACAATAAAGCATCATTAATTTTCAGCGTGTGGTCTTGTTTATAGTGTTAACAGCAGAGGCTTTTTTTTGTTTGTTTTTTGTTTTTTTGTTTTAACCTCTCTTTTCTTTCGAAGATTCACTATATTTAATAGCTCTTAAGTTAAGGTGGCCATCCAAATACACCAATACACTGACTGCTGAAACACTCGACTACACTATAGGGAAAAAAATACGTGGCCAACAATATTATTATCTTTGAAAAATAAAAAAAAATCTAATTCTGTACTCAAACTCCTTTCTATAGCTACCAGTCTGTTCTTATGTATTCTTTAAAATAAATACAACTGAGAGCATATAAGATGACTAGCAGTGAGTTTCGAATCATCTAACTAATGCTAGACTGTCTGGCAGGTTTTGTCATTTAGCACAGTCAGCAACTGCCCTCTAGGTGATGTTCTGTCAAAACGGTGCTACAACAAAGCAGACCTCCGTGTGAAAGACAGTACAGTAACTCTGCGCCCACCCAGCAGTAATGTGCCAATAACCACAATAAAAATTTATCAGTATCGGAATTGAAGGATGATTTCAAGATCCTATATTTTTTATGCATATACCTACTGATACCATCACCTAAGTGTTTATGAAATTCAGAAATTGGCGCGATGTCATCCTGTGTGTCTAAGGGAGGGATGGGCATTTTGATGACTTTTAGCGTCATCAAAAAGTTTTGGTATTTTTTAAGTTTTTTGGTACTTCGGTTTCTATTTTGTTTTGTTCCAATCTCAGAAAAAAAACTATAAAACTGATGGGTGCATATGATGGATCATCAGGTAGCCTATTTTTTGCCATTCTGTCTACTCCTAATTTAACGTTACAAATGCAGTAAAATGCCGATGTTCTACTATAGCAGTCCAGCGTAATAAAATAAACACATTAAGAAATGTCAGTTTAAAATACGGTCAAATCTAAAATTCTTTTAGATGGCGATGAAATTAGTCTAATTGCAGCTGTAATGGTGGGACATTGTCAATTAGTGCAGAGCAGGAACTGCTGTCTTCTGGTAACAAGCTAGCTATATAGCTTGACAAACACATGGCTAAACAAATGTTTTGTTTTCCATCAGACTGATGGATACAGAAACTGTGTGGTTTCTTAAAAGTATTCATTGATTCAGTGCTTTGCAGCTTTTTCAGACATTTAAATTTTACAACCTTTGTCAAACATTTTTTGTTTTTCAAACATTTTGTTTTTATTTTAATGCGCTGTAAACAATTCTTAGTTGTTTCAGACTAGATTTTTTACAGATTTGTCACTGTACACCAACATCCCCCCCTTCCCCCCTTTCTCTGCCGGCATTAAATCTGTGCTGTCTCTGACGCGCTTTCATGATGCTCTTTCAGTGGTTCCGGTATCTTTAACCATATCTGGACCTCTGAGAAGATGTAATCGCTGTTGTAAATATGTAGTATTGCAGTCTGCTGTGCCTCAGTCAAGCATTTGTTATTTACAGACTCAGCTGAATGCATGCGTGTTTACTCAGTGAAGAGTGTACTAATCACTCTTCACTGTTCCATTTGAATGTGCCATGTTTTAACAAATAATGTATTCAAAACAATGTCTACATAATTAAGGCCAAGTGGTCTGTCACTCCAATTAGTCGTTCATTGTTATTGAAGGGGAAAAAATCTGAATTGTGCAGCCCTATTATATATTTTTTTATTTTTTATATATTTTTTTTTTATATAAATTGGTTTCACCATTTCATTTACATACTAGTTTTCCCTGCACCTGAATGCCCTTCAAATTTGTTCTACACAATCATCTAACCTATTTTGCTTTTAAGCAAACTGCCTTTTTTCTTTTACTGATTTGTCATTTGTACTGTACTAATGTATCATTACACATAGGAATGAAAGGATGTTGCATCTCAAGTAAATGCAGCATTTCCAACCATATGGAAAATGTAACCTCTGTCCAGTAATCAGTGCACAATTTGCTTACATTAATTTCTTTCAGCATTACTACATGTCTGTGTTGCTCATAGCTGGACATTTTTATGTGGGCCAATTTCAGAAATGACTTTTCTACAGCCCACTGTTCTTGTAACTGATGTCAATGTTTGACTACAATGAGCCAACTACAATAAGCCAAAAAAAAAAAAAAGCTTAAAAAGGCCAGAATGCTGTTTTACTTGAGAATGTCATGTTGTCCTTTTAACAGCATTAGTACCATGTAGAGTTTCAACAGCATGGAATTACATTTCCACTCACATCTTCTGCAGCTCATTTTAACTGATTCTTCTAACACACAGTGCTTCTTAGAACAATAAATACTAATGTCACACTATATTAATAAATAAATGTGGATGCTATATTTTTCCATATGGCATAATGTTGTTGTGATGACCTCCAAACAGGCAGGAGAGCTGTCGCTGAGTCACAGTGAGCTGCCAGGCTCCCAGAAGAACAGACCTTTCATGCAGGTCCCCAGTGGTGCCGGCGAGGGTTTTGCAACAAGCAGGACTGACCCAATCACCCTAGGGAGATCACTGGACCTGGGTCTGGAGGATGATGACGAAGAAGGAGATTCCTTCTTTGATGATCCTCTTCCAAAACCGCAAAAGACTTATGGCTGGTAAGTGTATGTACAATTATACGTTTTTGAGAAACATTTACAAAAGCTTTTGCTTTTAACTGGAGACGTAGATTTATTGTGAAAATGTGAAACACATTAGTATTTACATCAATAAACTATACAAATTATCTTCACCGTCGTTTTTGTTTAATTATAGGGCATGTATAGATAATGTACTGTATTTAACAGCACTGATCACATGCATCTTCTCTTTTTTTGGCTTTGTCATCACTGCATGTGGAAACAGTAGTTTACCCTCTACAAATAAGCCATACTCAGGGCAGAGACTTTCTGAAAAGAGCTTTAGTCAGAAAGAGTAAGTACTTCCTTTTCTCTCAGGGTATTTGGACTGGTTTCTTGTAAGTCACTAGTGTAAGTCAGTGGCCATATTTTTCCACTGACGTGCATTAGAAGATGCCGTACCAGCTTCTGTCATGTGAAAAGGGCTAGCGCTTGGTGCTTTGTATTGGAGCGCAGCTGCTGTCTACTGCACCTCTTCCTTCCTTTGCTTTTTGTTCTCCCCCTCTGTATCTGTCTTTCTCATTCTGTCACTTTCGTCTATCTCTGCTTTCTTTCCTGGTCCTGTAAGGAGCCAGCACTCGCAGAGGGAGGAGAGCCTGGCAGGGCCGTCCTTCTCCCAAATGAGGAGGGGTACTAGCCTCAATGAGTGAGTGTGCATGGAGTGATCACTCAGCCATTAAAGCCCACTGCAGCCATCTTACCCATGGATGCAAAACCAGGCTCTCTGGCCCTTTGGTGCCATGGACTCATCATTATTGCATTCACACTATATGAACTGATGTTTCATTTTTAAATGGTCATGATTAATTAAGGCCTTGTCTATTCTAATATGCTTTTAAGCATGCCTAGGTCACCCCTATTTCGGCATTATGTCTTGAGTTTGCATGATATTTTCAACCTCTGAAAGCCACTCTCCACTACCTGGTAGATATGTAGAAGTGCCCTCAAGTGCCCCTGTCTAACCGTGACTTGGCGAAACAGGTATAGCTTTATGTACATTAAGTGCATCTATCAGTATGTCTATGTAAAAGGTGCTTAATATTTAGATATTTTATATTTTATTGTTTTGTTTCTAGATGCTGAAAAGTGCCTTTAAATACATTTATCCAGCGTTTAAAATTGTTCTCTGATGTCTACATAGAAGGTATATGGCTTGGTCGGGGGATTTGGACCTAATTTTGTGGTGAGCTGTCATGAATGATTTGATGGGCTCTGCTCTACTTTGCTAGCTTGTAGCGAGACACCACGGTGACCACACAGAAGCGATAAGTCGAAATGGACACAGACAGAAAAAAATTAACTCACCATGTTACTCACTATGAAACTTTCATAGTGATCTGCTTCAGCTGTCAAAAACTGAATACAGTCATAGAGCATAGCAGTTACTTGCAGGTTTTTGTTGGAGATTATTGTTGGATTCTTTTTGTTTAAGGTGTAAGGCCTTAATATTGTCCCAGGTTTGAGCAAATAAACAACTTTAGAAACAAGTTGTTTGGGATTTTCTTAAAGATGTGGGAGCTGAGATTCAGTTCCTATTTGCCACCTTGTTTTGCAGTTTCTGTTCCACCTTAAAGGCTGTCACACTTGCTTTCTGGTGCTTGTACAAGCTGCAGTATTTAAGGTGGAGCAGAACATTTTATTTACATTTAAATCTTTTGTTTAAAGATGAACATTAGCTGTGTCTGCTAACTGTTCCTAAAGAAGTGCTTGAAAGTCCAGACATCCCCCTTTACAGTCTGGAAGAGTAAATTTCTGCACATGTAGGTTGTTGTTGTTGTTGTTGTTGTTGTTTTGGCCGGTCTAGAATGTAAGCTGTTGTTTGCTAAATATTGGGGTGTAAATATTAGTAAATTAAGACTGTTTTATTATTGTTTAGGATTTTGGAATCTGCATGTTTTACTGTGGTCTCTGTAGTGCAGAATTTGTATTTGATGGAGGAACAACAGTGTTTGAGCTTTGTGGTATGTCAGTTCAATTTATATCATGCACCTCGCATCTGTATTAGTGTGGACAAGGCATGATATGGTGTGTGTGTGATTTAAGCTCTGTGACTTCATTCATTGTTGTCTTTTCTCTACCTTTAACACATTTTTCCCTCTGCATTTTTGCATATCTTACTGATCTCAAAGCTGTTTTTCCCCTACTGTCTTCTCCTCACTGGGTGTGTGTGTGTATGTGTGCACCCATCATTGTGTGTGGGGGCATCCTCAATCTTGGCTCAGTCTGTCTGCTATAGGCAGTGACACTGAGGGGGACACAGAAGACGTGTTCTCAGACCATGAGAACAAGAGCAGCCCTGACTCTGAGCACAGGTGAGCTGGGCTTTGCTCTGCTCTTCATCGGGTCTTCCTTCTTCTGCCTCTCATCACACACCTGTCACTTAAATTAACCACTGGTTGCTATGCATATCAGTTCCACTAATTGCCTTCACTCTCACTGTACATTAGGAAAACAGAATCTGCAAAGGCAGCTGGAAGAACTCCCTCCCTGTTCTCAGACACCACTCCATTAAAAAGTGTAGGTGGACCCGTCTCTGCAGAGAACAGCCAAATAGACCCAGTCTCCAGTATAAGCGGTATGATGGTCCTAAGAACTCAGCAACCACTTGTTTAGTGTAATATAGTGCCCTTATTAGTACAAGACAGGTTTTCATTAGTAGTTTCTTTTCCTCTGTTTTTTTTGCAGGTATATCAAATTCCAAAAAAAAAGGCCTTGAGTTGTTTAAAACGGTGAATGAAAAAGCTGCATCTTCTGTTCTGGGTGAGATCTACAGTACACTCTGAATTTTCAGTCTTGCTTATATTTGGCAGTACTGTTGAACCGTTTATTAGTTGGATTCTTTTTGTCGCATGGTTTTGATGGTTATATTTCAGATTATTACATGTTTCCTAGAAATGAACGATAGGGAAGTTTGCTTCAGACATTCACACCTTTTTATATGATTTCTTTTTTTACCTTAAACAGGCATGTTAATGCACTGGCACTGTATTTAAATGAAGCTGTAGCGCCTATTGCAGAAATGTTGTAGCACAATTGTTCTGTTTTTTGTGCTAAATAGATAGTTGCTCCTTACTCTTACTGTAGAACTTTAATTGATGTCATGATGTTTTATTAACATAGTTATTTTTGTTTCATTTTAAATGCCAATTTGGCCAATAAAAAAAGGTCATGATGTCATTTGCTTTTGCAACTTGGACTAATATATAGAAATAGACTAATTGAAAGCGCTGGTTCATGTAGCCAATATGTCATGAGGTTTGGGTTAAAAAAATTAAAGACCTGTAAAATAAGTAAATAAATAAAAATGCCAAAACTCCCATTAGCTGGGAAGAAATTGGAATTGCCTATAAATATTTGTGATCGGTGCATCGTTAGAGGTTTTATGCTAATTAGACTCCCAGTTCACCGGTTGGGTGTGTAGATAAAGTGGGACAAATGGGCAACACACAAATTTAACACAGTCATATCATCCCATAATAACATCTCATCCCAGTCATAGTGGTGCTTCTTGTTGTTGTTATTATTATTATTATTATTAGTAGTAGTAGTAGTAATAGTAGTAGTGGTGGTGGTGGTAGCAGTAGTAGTAGTAGAGTACTTCTTTTCTTCTTTTTAATTTATGCGCATATTCTATTATTCTGTTATTGTTCTTTACTGTACTTATACGTGACTTTCCTTCTCCATCCATCCATCCATTCATCCAAACTTGTAGACTGTTAAATGTTTGCTTAATTGTGCAAACATGAAATGGATGTGAATGTAGCCATAATGGTTCCGTTTATGAAGTTGTATGCAGGAGGTCTACAAAACAGTACTTTGAAGGTGAAGCTACCACCATTTAACCAAATCAAAATCAATTTTGTAGAATATCTGATACAGAAGAAATACTAGTAGAATGAGGAAGTTGAAATGACCCGTTAAGGAATACCACACTAACTGATGTTAAATGGTACAAAATCTACTCTGGTGGCGGGCAATATGCTTGGTGGAGGGCATATAAACAAAAAAAAATGTTGTAACCTAATAAAGAATTTAAAGAATTAATGTTGTCATTTTCTACCTTATCCTCATCCTATATTTATATTTATTATTTAAGACACAGTTTTCAATGGTAATGAAATTTACTTCACTGTCTCAATACTTCTTTATTATAATGACTTAATGTAAACATCTCCAACGTCTCCACAGATGAAGACCTCGACTATGACGATGACTTCAACAGGTGAATCTCATTTAACATCTCTGAGAACCTGCTTATCAGTGTATGAATCTTTGTACTGCGTGTGTTAACATCCTCAACTCTCCCCCAGCCATCGATCAGATAACTCTAAGAGCGAGGTTAGCATTGGCGAGGAGATTGAAGAGGTCTCAGAAGGACCTGATCTCAGTGACAAGGTACGCAAACCCAGTTCCCTTCATACACTCCTTTATATGGCCTCAAATTGGAGCTGAGATAAGCTAGAGAGGCCTTTCAGATAACGCTGCATATTGTAAGAGAAGCAGAAGTGAGATAGAGATGTTAATGAGGAAGGGTCTTTCGAAAAGCAAGTAGAAAGGCTTTAAAGAAGGAAGTGACTTTAAATCCGCAGACATAAAAACTTACTGCCTTGCAGGTTTTCAGAATGAACATAATTCATGTCTTTATGCATGTTTGGTAAAATTAGCTTTACACTTAACGGCTAAGGCATTCGCTCATTTGCTTCTCTGTCTCTTTCTCTAGCTTGACGAGATCACTCAGGATGTGAGTTTGTCCCAACTGAGTCAGGCTGCTGCAGACTACATGGAAGATGTGGCGTGAAGCATTGCCAGCTGCTCCCGTGTTTGTGGATTTAATTGTATGAAGTAACTGTGTCAGCAGTTGCCATTAAAGCTCTTCTGTTAAACATCGAGTTCCCTTTTTGTGGTTTATGCTTCAGGTTTGCAGTTTATGATCTTGTTTTCTGGGCACAGATTAAGCTGAGTTGTAGGTTATTCTTCAATGGATTATTCCATATGACAATGTCGTTTTGCCCACGGCTGTTGTGCATGTGTCTGGATGCCCAGCACTGAATGGATGGAGTGATAATTATGAAGGGTAACAATGTAGACGTCAAGTATTCCAAAACAGACATCAGATCGTATCTGTAAGGCTCCACCTTAAACAAGCTTATGCATGTACAGCGTGACCGACGCTCAGTTGCGCAGGACACTCGTAGGGGGAAAGCTGACTGAGACAGAAGCGGTAAGCGCTTTTTGCTTCTTCTTGACTCGCTTTCAACTTTCAACAATTTGGTTTTTGTATATTCTAGGGCCTGAGAGTAGGCCCTGAGTTTGTTTTTTTACTTTTTACAAGATTCAATTTATTACATAATGTTTGTGCCTGTATTGCTGTCACTTACGGACGGGCTGAAGATGAATCCATCATGTCGGCTGTGATATTATATTGTCATTTTTGCTGTTGGGGTTGTCTTTTGTTTGTTTTTTTTCCTGTTTTCATTTCACTTTTATTTCTAAACTAGGGGGGAAAAAAATTTCCCCCAGAACAACATTTAAATAGCTGCGAAACATCATTACTGAGCCTTGGCTATTATTGATTAAAATTGTGAGGGGAATTTTATTTCTGAAGACTTAAAGGATTATACATCAAAGCTATTGGTTAAAAAACAAAAAACATGAAAGTGTCTGGAAGATACAATTACCGACATGCTTCAAAGAAGAATTTCGGTTTTAGACAATTTCAGAATGACTCTTTCTGAAACCTACACCAAGCTGCTCTGTTGCTTTAGTATTTTACACTCTCTGAAGTTCTTTTATCAAGAAATTAATCAAATATTGAGCTTTCTTACAGCCTACATTTTGACATTTACATCAGTCCATTTCTAAACGGTGTCTAGACAGCTGCTGAAAGTGGAAAAAAAAAAAACAGCAACCACATGTGGTTTTGCCATGTCATGTCATGCAATCTGCTATATGTAATAAATGTTTCATATTTGTAATATATAATAATTAGGAAATATATATCTGTTAGTTTTGTAGAAGCTGTGAGGCCCACACATCTTCCGACTTTACTGATACCGTATAAATAGGTCATTTACGTCGAATCTTGACTCGTGGCTCTTAGTGGGTTATACAACTGTTCTTGACCTGGTTCCTGCAAATTTCCTCTTTGTGCAGTATGTGAAGAGCATCTACCTGCAAAGCAACATCAAAACCTTAGATTTGACCTCCTGATAAGGTGCTTTTGGGTATATGTATTAAACACATATAGGATCTTTAACAGCCATGTTTTCGTGTAGTTTAGTATGAAAGAAAACTGTTTTGTGGGGAAGTACTGACTGACCTGTACTAATTAAATAAGTTATTGTTTAAGAATAAAGCTAAATCAGATCGACGAGCAAAATTTATATTTTACATCAATTTAACACTTATATTTAAGTTTAAATCTGTATAAAATGATAAATGTGTGTTTTCGTTCCTTCCTGGTTTAGAGTGGTGTTTTATTATTCTTTGTACTTCTGTTACTCTGTCTGCCCCCTTTGAAATCTTAACCTCCCTTCAAACGATGATATTAAAAGGCATTATTGAAGCAGCCTATAGCTGCAGTCATACAGTGGTGATTTTAATGTTGATTCTTGTTCTAATGTAGTTTTAGGCTGGACATGATTTTTTTTTTTTTTTTTTCTCCCCAGATAAATTCCTAATCCCATTTCCCGTCACTCACTCCCCACAGGGTCAAAATGAATTCTAGCTCAGACTACCTGGAGGAGTTCAACTACACTGACGATGGTATAGTGGGACCATGTGAAATGCAAGGAAACCACAATGTCCAGCGCATTCTCCAACTCTACGTTCACTCCATCATCTGCATACTAGGCTTCGTTGGCAACACTCTGGTCATCCTCACGTATGCCTTCTACAAGAGGACCAAGTCCATGACAGATGTTTACCTGTTGAATGTGGCCATAGCGGACATTCTGTTCGTGGTGGCGCTGCCTATGATGATCTTCAGTGAGCAGAACAACTGGGCTTTGGGAACATGGTCCTGCAAGCTACTGAGCGGCATCTACAGCATCAACCTGTACAGTGGCATCCTCCTCCTGGCCTGCATCAGCTTGGACCGCTACCTGGCCATCGTGCAGGCCCGCAGGTCTTTCAGGCTGCGCTCCAGAACCCTCGTGTACAGCTATGTAATCTGCGGCTTGGTCTGGTTCATGGCGTTACTTTTGTCTTTGCCCACATTTGTCTTCTACGAGCGCTATGATCCCGATAGTGGTTTTGCCTTTAACATGTATGAGAACTCCAGTGTGCTAGATATTGGTAATAACACAGGGTTGTTCGACCAGGGGTCCTTGTCTGGTGACATACTCGAGGACGTGCCTGGATTCCAAACACACCAATATGTGTGCTTCTTCCACTTTCGTGAGAACGTAACTGCACAGCAGATGAAGGTTCTGGTGCCAAGCTCCCAGGTGGCAGTGGGCTTTTTCTTGCCGCTGTTGATCATGGGCTTTTGCTACACACAAGTGGTCATCACCCTGCTGCGTGCCAAGAACTTCCAAAGGCACAAGGCTGTGCGTGTGGTGCTGACTGTGGTGCTTGTCTTCATTGCCTGCCACCTGCCTTACAACATTGCGCTGCTGTATGACACAGTCACTATGTTCCACTTAAAGGACTGCAATGAGGATGATCGCGTGCAGCTGGTGCTGCACCTCACCCAGAGCCTGGCCTATTTGCACTGCTGCCTTAACCCTCTGCTCTATGCCTTTGTCGGAGTCAACTTCAGGAACCACTTCCGCAAGATTGTGGAGGATGCATGGTGCCTGGGGAAGAGGTACATTGGGGCCAGGCGTTCCTCTCGGGCTACTTCAGAAGCCTACCTGTCATCCAGGAGGTCTGTGGACAGTGGCGCCCACGAAAATGCCACCTCCTTTACCATGTGAACAGAGAGTCAACTGACACCTTAGCTCATGTTCAAAGTTGAGATCAAAGACCTTTAAAGGCCATGGCACACTGACCCAACATTCTTCAACAAACACCAATGAAGAAGGGAGGATCTAAAGCAGAATCAGAGAGGGGGGAAAAGTTCTAGTACAGTGTGAATAAGGGAGAATGTGCTAAATCTGTGTGAAGTTGGAATAATTAGAATAGTCTGAAGTAGGAGGGAACATTGTAGAAGAGTACAAAGGGGAAGAACATTCTAGAATAGTGAATCAGGAGATAATATTGTAGAACAGTGTAAAAAGGAGAAGAACATTTATAGACCAGTGTGAATGAGAGTTGAACGTTGCAGAACAGTGTGAAGGAGGAGAACGTAACGGTGAATCAGGGGAAGGACATTGTGAATGGGAAGAATGTGCTAAAGTGCTACAACTGCAAGGAGAACATTCTGGGACAGAACTGATTTGATTGTAGGAGCAGTTTGAGTGTGAGCTAAAGACTGTAGAACCGTGTGAATGATAGCTGAATGTTCTGAATGGAAGGAGAACATGTAACAGGGGACAGTACCTTGTAGAACAGTGGCATGAATAGAAGAAGAATGCTCTAAAACATGTATGTATGAATCAGGAAGAATGTTGTAGAAGGCTGTGAATGGGGAGTTGAGTGTTATAGGTCGGTGGGAATGGGAGGTGGGAACATTGTGAAAGGATGGGGAGCATCGCAGAACTGTGTGCAAACGTTAAGCGCTGTAG
The DNA here is from genome assembly GCA_024036415.1 of Prochilodus magdalenae. Lineage (NCBI taxonomy): Eukaryota > Metazoa > Chordata > Actinopteri > Characiformes > Prochilodontidae > Prochilodus > Prochilodus magdalenae. The sequence continues at coordinate 277,897 of JAMWET010006340.1, read as the reverse complement.
AAGAGTGTGAATAAGGGGAGAAAATGACCCAGCGTGTGAGTTTGTTGGAGAATGTTGAGTTGTGTATTAAAACTGGATCTGAAGAATTTTTGCAGAAATGTTTTTCTCTATAAACCTGAAACTCACTGCCTATTACTGGTTACTGCTCATTATTACGTTTTTTGTATTTGTATATAAGGTGTTTAACTGCTACCACTGTATGTCATAATACTCAAGCCTGAACTTATGCAATTAAAATAGGAGAATGAAAATAAAAGTATTTGTTTGCAAGTTAATGAAATTTATTTTATTTTTTATTTTTTTTAAACTACTACATTGAGATGTGCCTAAAGTATGATTCATCTTCTTCACCATATTCACAGCACCTGATGTTCCATCGTGATCCAGCAGGTGGTGCAGACGATAACGCTGTGCCGGAGATTCTCCTTTTCATGTTCATGGGATCCCAGAAGGGTCTTTGTCCAGCCGCAGCTGAAATGTCAGTGCTAATGTAGCTGAGAGAATGGGTGGAGAGAAAAGAGCAAATGTTTCTCTGTTGGTAACGGGCCTCCTGAGACACACAGGTTAAATGTGGTTTACCGAAGTTCACAGTGTTATCTATCGAGACCATCTGCAGTGTTGTTCATGCTTGTATAGGTGGTCCCACCACCAAAGGTTGAAACCCCCACTACTGTTTGAATGAATCACTATGTGGGGTTGGCCCCTACATAACAGGGATGCACTGCTAGTTTCATATCTTGTCTGGTTCTGCGGTGTTGAGCAGGTAAGGAAAGCCACTGTAGCTTTTAATTCATGTACTGTTATCTCACAAATGAACTAATCAATGAAAAACAGACTCAGGCTCAGTAGGCTGAACGACCTGGGCCAAAAACCTCATGACTTTTAAAGGACGTTAATTTATTACAGTTATTTCTGGAGCCTTGATATCGGCTCCTTCATCCCGAAATGTTCACACACCGATGCACTAAACTAAAAATCACCAAAATGGGCTCTTTCATTTTAGAATCAAAAATTCTAAAAGGAAACAGGAGCCTATTAAAATGGTTTGGAACAGTACTGCAAATATTGTTTCACTGGTCTAACGTCTTGTCCTCACAAGCAAATAAACTAAGTCTATTCAAAGCGTTTTCCAGATTGCACTTTTCACACAGAAGATATGCATTCTTTCTAGCAGCAACCTGTGTCATAAATAAATAGTCATAAATAAATTCACACTGGTAAAATGTTTCTCTTGGTTACTGCTGAATGATGTTCATAAATAAAAATTCTAATAAAAAAGTTCCTTGTCAATTTTGTCAAATGCTACACTCGAGGAGTAGCTTTCATGTAGCTGGGCTATTTCTGTAGAGTCACTGGTTACGCTCATAGCAGAATAAGTAAGCACATAAACTGCAGTTATGTAATTAAATACCATGTTACTATACAATAAAACTGTGGTTACTAAAGATCGGCTGAAGAACCTCTGTCTTTTTTAAAGGTTCCTGATGCTGCATCTTCATCTTCGGTTCTCTGACTGGCTCCTTTTGTAACAAAGCTCCTAAAACTAACGGCACACTTCCGAGCGTGGGACATGAATTCAGTGGTTGTTTGTTTTTGGGTATCAGTTTAGAGGAAGACTACCCATATTCATACTTAATAAATGGTTAAAATTAGTTTATTAATAGTTATTAATTTGATCATAAACACACTTTAAAAAGACTAATAAGCAATTACTAACACTTGGGAAAGTTCTAATGCTCTAACTAATAATCATTAATAAACCATTCATAAACTCTTTAGCCTTATTCTAAAGGGGCACCAAACCTCTGATTAGACATGTTACTGTATAACAGCAGCTTACAGCACAATAAGGCAACATCCAAACATCCAAAAACACATTTACAGTCTAGCTTACCGAGGCCAAGCAGCAGTTTTCAAACTGAGGTGTTCAAAGTCCATGTTTAGCTGTTTTTCTAAAGTGCAATAATTTTCACAGAGAGCCCAACCAAATGTGTCATTCAGTCATAACTCATATATTTATGAATTTATGTGCATTGGTATTTATAAACTTATTTGTTTGTTTAGCATGCACTTTAATATCTTGTATTTTTTCATACTGCACAGCCCTGTTTTATTTTTTTATTTTTTTAATTTGTATTTGTATCTGTATCTGTGCTGTTTTTTATGAAACCGCTACTGGCTGCTAATACCCCCATCCCCCCAAAAAAAAGCATTTGCATGGGACACATTTAATCTTTGAACATTTTCCTATATGTTCAATTCAATTAACTCACTATAAACTTTTATATAAGTCTGTAAGAATGTCATAGATACCAAAACATAATACACAGATACATTTGGAAAAAAATAAACATATTTTTTGTTAATTTATTATTGTTAAAAGATGCTACATTCACGCAGAACATGTTTGGAAGTAAATTCATACACAGATATAGTTAATATAGTTGCATACTTTTTTAAATATTTCTTTAATGAAAGTCAGTGTATATTTCCTAAAGCATTTAAGATGAGAAATAAACATACATTTAGTCTGGTGTGTCCAAAGCTTTGACTGATACTGTCTGGTGAAGGATGTATAATTTAGAGAAGGATGAGTGCACTGACATTTCCTCTTTTGAGGGGTATGAGTGTACACTATTGTGTGGTAGGCCGAGGACAAAGAACACAACACAATGTACAAATAAACACAGTTGGCCAGCAAATCACCTTTTCATGAAGATGCTCTGTATGCTGCTTCTGAAATGCTTTTAAACCGGGGTGAGCAGAAATGGAAACAGGTTTATACAGTATGAAACGCTTGTTCTGTCAGGAGGTGAGACTGGAGTAGCTTTCTGACAGGCTCCTAGACCACCAGCCCAGAGTTCTGTAAAAATCCAGAAAATGGTAAATACAAGATCTCTGATATCTGCGCATGTGAGAGAGCCATGTTTACCCAAATCAGGTTTAACCCTAAAGCGTATATGTCAGCATACCCACCACCATAACATACTCAGTTTATCAGGAACACAGCAAACACAACCTGCAAAGCCTTAGCACCAAATCAGAATTCACTTTACACACCCACATCACGTCTAACCTACCTGAGTCAGAAATAACCAGTTTCAGATCCAGAACAGCACCAAAAACAAGACAGGAAAGATTAAAGAAGATTATCTGGGTCACAGTGTTTAAATAATGAACACAACTTTCCGTTCACTGTACAAAACAACCTGGAACAACCTGGAATTCTAATCTGGGACATGTTTTACTGATATACCGGCTTTTGTAGTTCCTAGGTTGCTTTATTTACAGGTGCATTACGACTGCTCTCTTCATCCTCTTTACCGTATCTTGTTGGTTGCTGCTTGTTTGTTCCTCTTTGTTCTGCTTAAACCCGGTGAGCGAGCTGCTGAAGCTCCTGGTGTGTGTGGTGAGAGGAAAGCAGTCTGATAGAATCAGCTATGTTGGTAAAACTCTCTACTAATCTTTCAGAACAATCAGATGGGCAAAGTTCACGAGAGCAGTACTAGAATGAAAGTACTGATACTTTTATCTGTTTCTAGCCTTTACTTAAGTTCAAGTACAAAAGGACTTGCTTAGAGAGGGACTTGAAGGGGAACTCCACCAACGTTAGATGGTTAAGGCGTGAACCAAGTCATTCAGAGTGACTTTGTTCTAGAGAGGCTCACTGAGTCAGAATTGTTCACAGTGGTGGGCTTTAGTTCAACTTATAGAAAGGTCTTGTGTGTAAAGGTTAGGAATATGCTGACTGATATCTGAGTGTTACGGTAGTTTTGGCCAGTGTACCAATCATCGACAGTACTTCGAAAAGAACTCAGATGTCGCGCGCATGTTCCCTGGTGTGTTTGGCCTGTAAATAAACTGGCTGTATTTTTTTTTTGTGGTTCCCATTACCACCACTGTAGAGCAAAGTTGGTAAGCTTCTCTACAAATGAATCACTTCACATCAAACCACTCTGAATAACTTCGTTCATATCTCACCCACTGAAATAAAGTGCGTGTGTGTTTGTGTGTGTGTGTGTGTGTAAGAGTGTGCGTGTGTGTGCGGGTGTGTGTGTGCGTGCGTGCGTGTGTATGTGCGTGCGTGGGTGTGTGTGCGCGTGTGTGCGCGCGTGTGTATGTTTGTGTGTGTGTGTGTGTGCGTGCGGGTGTGCGTGTATGTGTGTGTGTATGAGTGTGTGTGCGTGTGTGTGCGTATGTGTGTGTGTGTGCGTGCATGTGTGTGTGCGTGCGTGCATGTGTGTGTGCGTATGTGTGTGTGTGTGCGTGCATGTGTGTGTGCGTATGTGTGTGTGTGTGCGCGCGCGTGTGTGTGTGTGTGCGTGCGGGTGTGCGTGTATGTGTGCGTGTGTGTGCGTGCATGTGTGTGAGTGTGTGTGTGTGTGCGTGTGCGTGTGTGTGTGCGTGTGTGTGCGTGCATGTGTGTGAGTGCATGTGTGTGTGTGCGTGTGTCTGTGGGTGTGTATGAGTGTGTGTGTGTGTGTGTCTGTGTGTGTGTATGAGTGTGTGTGTGTGTGTGTCTGTGTGTGTGTATGAGTGTGTGTGTGTGTGTGTGTCTGTGGGTGTGTATGAGTGTGTGTGTGTCTTTCCTGAGAGACACTCTGTAAAATGTTAAAGAGTGGCGGGTCGGGTCTGATTTTGCAGGGGATTTTCAGACTGTACCATACGTCTTTAAGTACAGTAGCTGTAGTAAGAGTAGCTGTACAAATAGTTTAACCCAGAAGGAATCACTGTGAGACATACAAATGGTTGGTGTAGCTTAGCGGATAACACCACTACCCGCCAAGTAGCTACCACCACATGTGGGAGACTGGGGTTTGAATCCCGGTCTGGGTGACTATGCTGTGCTACACCAATAAGAGTCCGTGGGCAAGACTCCTAACACTACATTGGCCCACCTGTAATATGATTAACCTTGTAAGTTGCTCTGGATAAGAGCGTCAGCTTAATACCGTAAACGTAATGATTTTATGGGCCTTATTAGTGTACCTGACTGACCAACATCCACGATTGTAATGTCAACCTGTTAGTGCCAGCACCATTGGCAGACGATGCAGGACTACATGCACACAGACTGTCACAACGATGTCCCCAAAGACTGCAATGCTGTTATAGAATGACTCAGAATGACACTGGGTCGTCTTCAGTGATGAGTCCCGCTTTTGTGTTGATGGAGAAGCCCAGCAAATCACTGTGGTCAGTGCCAAGATAACTAGTTTGTTGTGATGCGTCACATGTCCAGATGGCCTGATGTCACTCTACCTCCAACCTTACCGTAAAATCTGCAGGAACTGTGTGGGAATATTCAACCTACATGGGATAAATTATCACAGGACACCATTAGCAACCTCTACAACTCCATGCTGAGACCCCAGGCACAATGACCTGATGCCATACTGAGGGACAATACCTCAACGTGTGTAGCTCAATAAATATTGCCCATATCAGTCTAAATGTATAATCACTTACTGTTCCTGGTCACCTTTATCTTCCTTCCCAATAGCACTGCAATCCAACACGTTCTTCTCGCTGCATCTATGCTTTTGATGATGAGTGTATTAACGTCTCACACACATAGGTTCGGAAAGAGGGTCCGACTCGAGGTTTAGGTCTTAAATACAAAATCAACATTACACTAATGAAGATATGTTGACGATAGTAGATCATTCTCATTCACATCCTCAGAAAGAAGTTTGCTCCTAAACCACCCGTGTATCTCTGGGTTTCGTATGTAATACTGATTATGGTCAAATCTGGTCAAATCTGGAGAAAAAAAAGATTAATTGTGAAAACTTCAGATTAATTCACCCCTGGAGGTCTGAAGCACAGCAAAAATGTTTTTTCCTTCATGTTGTGAAAGAATGCAAATGATTCAAGATTCTGCACATCTTTAAGTGTGTATCTTCTGGTTATGTACATTCATTGTACATTCATATGTACTGCCATATATCTTATTTACAAATACCCCGCACAGTGTTGCGACATTTTCTGTAGTTGTGAAAGCTTGTCCGAGGTGGTTGAGCCTAGTCATAGTGGCTGAGCCATGAATGAACAGTCAATATTTTGGTGGAGCGGTTTGTTAAACCATGTGCTATGGGTGGCTAGATTTCTCTGTGAAAGTGCATCATACAGTTTTGTACATGATGCAGACTTTAGTTTTATACTGTGGACAATACTGCATAAAGTAATAGAACAGAAAGTAGAATATTTTACTGGGAGATGTGAACTGAAAGTAAAAGTATCAGTGGTGAGTACAGTAATGAGGCACACGCACCTTGTTACTGAAGATCAGGGCTTTGATATTTGGGGACCTATGATCTGTGTTGTCCCATATTTCCTTCAACCCCACAGTCGAATCTTACCTGAAACCTCAAACAGTGAGAACTGAACACTGTATTTTCCACATGACTGCACGCTAAACTGAGCGGGAAACTGAGCTGCTTGTATGCTTTCAGCACAAAGTTATTGTTCTGAGAGTTTAAACATCAGATCTCTTTGTGTTTAGCCGCAGAGTGTAAACAATCCGGGAAACATGTCAACAGAACAGATCAGACTTAGTGCTTACTTCCCAACTGCAGCTTAATGCTGGTATTGTTCACACTGTTTCTGGGGCCCAGCAGCTCGAGAGCACACTGCTGCACACTGACCATTTGTGCGCTGAAAGAAAGGAAACTCTGGGCTCTCCCTGGAAACAGAACAACAAACTAAGTTTGGCATGAATAAAAAGCCCTTCTACTTCTGCATTGACAGCTGTTTACTTATTGTTAGAAATACAGCACTAAAAATCTGACTAACTAAAGCAACATCGCTCAGTCATCCCTCTCTAGCAGTGGTGGACAGTATGAAGTAGATGTAATTGGCTGCTGTACTTACTTATCTTACCTTTTACTCCATTACAGATCTGTTCTTTTGGCTTATGTGAGCATAAATACATAGTAAAAACAAAAGACGCATGAAGCAAACCCCTCAATCAGTATGCAGGTACACATACTTTGTTTTGAGCTTGGTTCTAGATAATGGAAACTGTTTCCCTTCAGTGTTTTGTGCTTATGATCATTTGAAGAGACATCAGTATCAGACTAATTAATGATCTTCTACTAAAACAGTGGTGGACTGAGAGACACTAGAGTCTCCTAAAATGAGCTCATTAAGAGTCTAGTCCAAAAATGATAATAGGACAGTAGAGCCATTATAAACCATGCTGCTTTTACTCTCCATACTTAAGTACAGGGGTTGGACAATGAAACTGGAACATGTTAGTGTGGGAGGTCTCATGGCTAAATTGGACCAGCCTGGTGGCCAATCTTCATTAATCGCACATTGCACCAGTAAGAGCAGAGTGTGAAGGTTCAGTTAGCAGGTAAGAGCACAGTTCTGCTCAAAATACTGCAATGCACACAACATTATGGGTGACATACCAGAGTTCAAAAGAGGACAGACTGTTGGTGCACGTCTTGCTGGCGCATCTGTGACCAAGACAGCAAGTCTTTGTGATGTATCAAGAGCCACGGTATCCAGGGTAATGTCAGCATACCACCAAGAAGGACGAACCTCCACCAGCATCACGTAGTGACCTGGCCACTATCCTGCGAGAAGAATGGTTTAAGATCCCTCTGACCACTGTGCAGGACGCAGTATATGTCATTCCCAAGATGAACTGACGCTGTATTGGCCGCAAAAGGAGGCCCTACACCATACTAATAAATGATTGTGGTCTAAAACCAGGTGTTTCAGTTTCATTGTCCAACCCCTGTACATTTGAGGGCCAATACTTCAGTACTTTTACTCAGTGGAGGTCTAAACGGAAGAACATCTACTTTTCCTGGAGGAACTTTTTTTTATGTTGGGTGTGTCTACTTTAACTCCAGTAGATGGTTTGTGTACTTCATTCACCGCTGCTATTTACTGCACCCGTAGTGGAGGGTTCACCTGTGCCTAGTACAAGAACAGAAAACCTTGTTCATTCAAAATACACTTGAAATGAAAAGCTTTGGACACTACAGTAAATTCTGTAAATATGTATTTTGACAATGCAGCCATTCTTAAGACACAGACGCAACCCAGTGAACAGTTCTGCTCTTTTAAGCAGCGTCTAGCCCAAAGTTAGTGCCAGCAAACACTACGAATGCAAAGTGTCTGATCCTTTTATGACAACAGAAGCTAATTCAATAGTATTCCACCATTTCTCAGGGTTTTGCATAATTCAGCGTGGTTTGAAGTTGGTTCATTACAGACTCAGATGTCTTTACAGTGGTGCTGATATGAATCAGGAGTCTACAACAAAGCAGTACAGCCATTTTGTTGTGTCCTCTGGGTTTTATATGTGATGCTGATTTATATGTGACCACTTAGTGGAAAGTCTGAAAGCAGGAGTATTTTGCCACACAGCTCTCTGCATGTTGGATATGAATGGATGAACAAACAGTTTAACAAAGTGCTTTAGCCCACACCTTTATCACATAACTAACATAAACCAATGTCTCAAAATCAGGCAGTGTATTCATAACCACTTCATATAAGAACTTTCTGTGAGGGGGCTTTTAGTGGCTTTAGACTCCTCTGACATCTGACATCACCACCACTGTGAACCATTCTAACTCTAGCAGATTTCTCCATAACTAAGCATTTCATAACAAACCACTCAGAATTATTTTTTATCTAATTATAGACATTTTGTAAAGTTAGTTCCCTTTTAATATTTCAGAACAAATCTGCACAGTGAACCCTCGTTCTGCTGGTTCTTTGTTCTTTGCTGTTCATTACGCATGTGGTTAATTCAGACTCTGTTACTGATGCCAGTTATTCAGGGCTTGTTCACATTAATAACAGATATGAACCGCTTACCTACACCCATTGTGAATCTTAGCAAATTAATCAGAATTCTGCAATAACGGTTTTAAAGGGAAGATAGCCTTAGTTACTTTTCCCAAAGTCTTCTGGTATCCATGATCATGCCTCTTGAAACACTATAACTAGTACCCATCTCTGGAAAAAACAAAACTTAGTTTTACAGATTCACAGCACAGTTTACAAAGAGTTCAGACTAAATTAATCATTATTCATTTACTGATGGAAGTCAGCAGCTGCATAAGGTTTTTGTGTGTTCAGTTAGTGGATTTCCTGTTCTTTTTTTTAGATGTGGTTGAAAGTGTTGGTCTAGGGCAATCAGCTTTAAGCTATGAAACACAGATAAACACAAAGCAAGTAAAATGAAAGGTTTTGCAATCATTATTAAACACTAACAAGAAAAAAAAACAAGAATAAATATTAAAAAGTTAAATAAATGTAAAAAAAGAGAGAGTTCCGCTGTTTCTATGTATTGTTGTTATTATTATCATTATTACACAATAAATGTTGTGTTCTGCACTAGAGATGAAAAAATGGATTCATCAGTACAGACAGACTCATAATCCCAATAATGGACAACATGCATCATGAACCAAAATCAACCATAAAACACTCAAATTTGAACCAAATGAAACACAAGACGTCGGCAGGGTAATGGTAATTATGACTCATAATTTTATCAACAGGTTTATAAATCTAAACAGAAACAAAACCTAGTCACTAATCACACAAACTCATTAAACCAATAAGCAGGCAGTTTGTATGTATAATGAACAGGAAGAACGTAAGCGGGTTCCTGTCACATTGTTATAACACTTGTTATATGTATATATATATATATATATATATATATATATATATAAAGGTTTTAGGCACAATTATTCATAGTGTAAATAAAAACACAATACTATACATAGTGTTATTTGATTGTTTGTTATCTGGAAGAGCAGAATGTACAGGTGATGCTGGGTTACTGTTCCTCCTCTTTTCTCTGTAAAGCTTGTTCATGTGGATTCAGTCCCAGTTTCTACAATTTGTAATGTTTAGCATATCACCGACGGCATTGACAAATATGTTAAAATGTTAGATATCAGTACATTGTATTATTTTATGTGTTATAACACATATAACAAGTGTTATAACAATGTGACAGGAACCCGCTTACGTTCTTCCTGTTCATTATACATACAAACTGCCTGCTTATTGGTTTAATGAGTTTGTGTGATTAGTGACTAGGTTTTGTTTCTGTTTAGATTTATAAACCTGTTGATAGAATTATGAGTCATATTACCATTATATATATATATATATATATACACAAAAACAAAAAAAATCAACAAAATGTCACTTGACTAGCGCTATTCAAATTTTTACACAACTGAATAACAGCCGTCTACCTGACACATAGCTCCATCTGCTGGACTTGCTTAAATTCACATGTGGGCACTGCATGGCATTTAACACCACCGAACACATTAACCCAACGCATTCATGCCCCAGTTTAAGAACTGCTTCGATTCCTCCTTTTTTTTCTTTATGTTACTGCGTTATCTCTGTTGTTCTTCATTCTATAGCGGTCTGGATTAATCCCTACAACCCCAGTGTGAATGACTAACCTAAATGAGCAGAACATATATACAGATGTTAATTTAACCAGTCAACAGTCAACACATGTTAACACCCTATTAAAGGGCAAGTCCACCGCTTCTTCAAAATGTGTGCGGAATGTGAACTGATTCATTACAGAGAAACTTGCACTCTTGACACTAGTGATGATACAAACCAGAGGCTGAAATGTTTACAATGCAAATGCAGACAAAACTACTTTGTCCAAAATGAGCAGTACATTTATATGCCTCTTCTGATGTTATGTTAATAAATATGAAATCGTGATTAATAAAAACACTGCTTTATTTGCTTACGTTCATTAAGGTAGTTTTAAATGGCATCTTTAAATGTAGGTCTGGTTCGGTCAGGTTCCTATCACCACCAGTACAAACACTAATAATATATATATATATATATATATATATATATATATATATATATATATATATAGAGAGAGAGAGAGAGAGAGAGAGAGAGAGAGAGAGAGAGGGAGAGAGAGGTAGATTTCTAATCATAATAATCTAAATTACATTGTTTACATCTAAACTATTACATTGTGCTGAAATTTAAATGGATGAGCAGGCTTGGGCTAAATTCTAGACACAAAAGGGTCAGACAGGGATTAAAGGAGCAATTTGTAAAATGTCGCAACCTGACGAATTCGTACTCCAAACAACAGGGGACAACATACCAATAGAAAAAGCACAGTCCTTCCAGTTTAGAACAAATGTTGCAGCATCAAACCTAGGGTGTGTCCCAATTAAGCACTTAGTAGTAATACTAACTAGTTTTTGAATGTGTAGTATGTAGTACAGTTACAAATGTCAAAGTTAAGTACTCAAAAATCCACAATGCACACTTAGAACCAGCTGATTTTTGTGTATGGTAATTATTGACATTATTGTCCCATCATGCAACAGGAAACAGAAAGATAGCAGCTTTTCACATCTGGAAAACTCTCTAAAAAATACCGAGCTGAAATGGTGTAAATTTGGGTTCTACCCAAATCTGTTACAAGTGCCTATAAAAATAAACATGTTGTAGTAAGTAATGTATAAAAGCAAACACACATGCACACACACACACACACAAAGCCCTGGTATGATGCAAGCTTGCTAATGCTAATATTGTATGTACTAGCCTCCTGTACTCATACTACTAAGATTAGTGCATAACATATACTGTGTAGTATAAGTGGTGTGTAGCTCGAGTCAGAGTTCTGTTCAGTCCCTGGGGTATATTTTGCCATTACTACATTAATTTAAGGTCATATTGAGGGCGCAGAAGATTACATGTGGTTTGAAATGTACACAGAGATCGACAGTCTGTCTTTCAGATAAACAGACAAATGCTAATGCTAGTTTACCCCAGCTAACGTTACTAGCCTAGCCTGATGAGCGGTGCTGAAAGCTTTAATTCGTTCAGTTCATAAAAGTAGCGTCTGAAAAAGAAATTGAACGTGGCGTTTATTGGCTCTCTCTGCGGTAATGCTGTCGTACTACGTGATGCGAGATGACGCTGCACAGTAAGACAGTCTATGGCGGCCTGTACTATTGCTAGCTGTCCTTAAATTATCTTACCAGGAGCAGAACCTTTATATGATTGACAAGTTGTGTGAATACACTTTTGGGGCAATGATGCTACTACTTCTTCACCCTCTCAGACTGGACTGAACCCACTCGAAGTTACAGTGACTCACTCGTCGCCTCTTCAGGTAGAACGTGGTATTGACACGTGGTGTAGCTGGTTAGCATGCTAAAATGAGTGGTTAAAACGGTCATTTCATCACATAATATTCATAATTTAGTTACTAGAAAACTAGAAATCGTATATGGTGCTGTTTAATCCTAAATAGGCCTAGTTCGTTCTCATGTCTTTGGGGAATCTCCTTTCAGAATGCTGTCTAGTCCTGACTAGGCTTTATGCATTCATGAAGCGGACTCATATACTGCATCAACTGGATTTAATAATAAGTAGCGTGTTTGTGTCCCGTTACGCTATACAGCAGTGCTGCCGGCAGGCGGCGGTGTTTGCGCCACAGTGCACCGTCTCTCAGCAGAAGAAGCAGATTCCGGCGGAGTGGAACGGAAGTAAGTACGTGGCTGCTCCCGCTGCCGTGTCTGCAGGATGGCGACTGAGGTTCAGAGCGGCGACCTCACCAGCGCTAACTCAAGCCGTCTCGAAGTTTCCATCGACGGCTTGACACTAAGCCCCGACTCGGAGGCAGAACAAGAGCAGCTGGAGGCCTCGGGGCCCCGGGTAGACGAAGAGTCCGCCGGCGAGGCCGCAGGGGAGGAGGAGCGGGGCGAGAACGGGCACAGCTCGGTAGAGAAGGTCTGGGGCTTTCCGCTGGTGGAGCTCTATGGCCTGGCGCTCAGGTTCTTTAAAGGTACGAGCTTTTGTCGAGTTGGATACACGTACTGAACCGTACCCCCTCAAGTGAAGCCGAATTTGTACGGTCGTTGTGTGAATCAGTGTCACCGTGTAGCCGCGGCCGGGATGGATAGCTTTAGCTTAGCTGGCTCTCTCCCTCTTACCGCTCTTCGCTGTTTTCATTAGCAGAGCAGGTTAGCTTTCGGGTTTCCTGCCTGAAGTTAATTGCTGCATGTTGGGCGCGTTTTGACAGCTCACCCTGTGTGTGTGTTAAGCTGTATATTTGAGGGTGGGTGAAGAAGTTTGCTAGCGGTGGAAGCTGCAAGCCGAGCTGGCGTTGCAGGTCATGTGTCAGTGATCATGTGGTTGCCTGGACTTGGTGGGCCAACAGACAGTGACCACAAACACCTATGTGGCATTCGGTGCTGTAATGAACCAGATCTTCAATCTCAGTTCACAGCTGTACTGTATTCTAGCTGCCATCACGTCTAAGCCGGACCCTCAGGGTCACTGGATACTAGAGCAGAAAATGTGGGTGGGCTTGGGGTTTCTGATCAGCTGGGCTTATTTATGGTCATAAATCTTCTCTGCGTGTAACGTATTCCAGGTTCTGGAAAGAGCTTTCCAGCTGACAGCTCAGATATTCTGGGAGTTGGGTGTTTTGTACTGGTTAGATTCAGTTTTGGTTAAATGAATCCTACATTTTAGTAAAAAGGGATGCAATTAAACTAATTCCAGGCAGTATATCTAATAACGTCTTAATACAGCATAGTAGCATTGCAGAGCCATGAATAGAAGTCTTGCAATGGGACATTCCAGCCTTTTAACCTTAAAGTAGCAAAGGTAGCAGTTAATGTCATTTGTCATATTAATATTATTACTAATAGAGTTATATTTGTGTTTCACCATAAGTGTTCACTAAGGTTAGGGAACCAGCCCTGTGACTGGAGGCTTGCCAGTTTGATTGCCTGAACCGCGAGTAATGACCTAGCCCCAAACTGCTCCCCAGGTGCTGTGGATAGGATTCCCCACTGCTCCGGGCAACTGTGCTGACTGCCCCCTAGTGTGTGTGTGTGTGTGTGTGTGTGTGTGTGTGTGTGTGTGTGTGTGTGTGTGTGTGTGTGTGTGTGTGTGCGCGCTCACTAGGGTGTGTATGTGGGTGTTTCATTTCACTGTTGGGTTAAATGCAATAGACAAATTCCTCTGTGTGCAAAAAGACAAAAGAGGCATGCAGTCTCCTCCCACAGTTTTATAAGGATGTCCTGACCACTAGCACAACCAATGGAGAGGTTAAAGGAGACCAGCTGTGCTTTTCAGGTTTTTATTTTCCATTAGTGCATGTAAACAGTCTCCGATTTAGAAAGCTCAGAGTACACGCCAGAGGGAGAAACAGAAGACACTTATTTACAGTTACCTGAAATGCCTCTATGGAATTCCAGCCCTCTTCTCTGATACAAGGTGACACACAGAGAGCTAAAACAGCAGAAGCGTACCACTCTGAAACGTCCGGGTCCAGTATAGCCTGTGAAAGTGGATCAGCTCTAACAGCTTGTTCTATGTGACTTTCAGGATCAAACTGATACAGCAGAAACACCACAGTGGTGTAGGGGTGGAACTTGTCGCAGGATGCCGCTTTGGCATTTGCCTATATAGAGCGAGTTGAGCAATCGGAGCACACTGGGTTTGTCGGAGGGCGGGGCTTATAAACACAGGAGCTCATACCATGTGTTCCAGACATAGGGTGAATACAGATGTGTAGTAGATATATAGTTTAATCACTGTTACAGGTTTGTGTTTTTAATATTATGAGGAACACTGAAGTTTCCACGCGCATTTGAAAAAAAAATGCTGTTATGTGTTTAACCACAGAGAAAGATGGCAAGGCTTTCCATCCCACATATGAGGAGAAGCTACGTCTGGTGGCCCTACATAAGCAGGTCCTACTAGGCCCTTACAACCCCGATGCCTCTCCTGAGGTGGGCTTCTTTGATGTGTTGGGAAATGATCGCAGGTATGTTTATTAGTATGGGTTTCACATTCAGCTTTCTGCTATGTGTTTTGTAAACTCTTATCTGGTATTGACTATGAATGTTGATGACTGTTTGACTGTTTATAAGGAAGCATTAAACCAAATAAGCCTTATACTCATCGCTGGAGTTCTCTTGTTGATTTTATGTGTTTCCACAGAATTGTTTAGTACAGCATATTTCCATTTGCACTTTTTGCTTCTCTTTATTTCTGTGTAACTATAGTAAAGTGTTTGCAGATTGAACCTTGGCCAAAAGTGTGCATGTCTTTATAGTTTGCAAGCTGTCTGTGCTGTAAATGTCTTATTCTGGTGGGGGTTTTCTTCTTCAAAATGTTAAGATAATGTGTACCATGATTAACCGTTGCAGCAACATAACTGTTTATTGTCCACATTGCAGGAAAGAATGGGCGTCTTTGGGGAATATGGAGAAGGATGAGGCCATGGTAGAGTTTGTTAAGCTGTTAAATAAATGCTGTAATTTATTTGCACCATTCGTCGCATCACACAAGATTGAAAAGGAGGAGCTAGAGAGGAAGAGGTGAGGCATTTATAAACATCTATTATTGTGTATTTTTTGTATGTATAGAAGTGCCAGTATCCTTGTTTTCTTGTGTATTCAAGTCATTGAGAGAGCATGCGTGATATCCTCTGTTGTCCGTGCTATTTTTGTAATGTTTAGTACTCTGTGGATGGGATTGATTTTACACAGGAAGGTTAATGTACTTATTATTATTGGTGTTTGTCAGTGATTTTTTTTAATTCTATACAAATCCACACTGCCAGTAAATTTTACAGACTTCACTACCATGTCAGCAAAGTTTCTCCTGGAATTTAGAATAAAATAAGCTGTACAAAAAAATCTAGAACTTTATCATTACTACATGAATCTTGTTGTTGAATATTCCATTTTTTCCTGTTAAAAAGAAGTTTTGTTTTTATTTTTTGCAACATCACCCTGATTCAGGAAGTAGAATGGCTTAAACTTTACAAAGTTGATAGTTTTAAGAATATTAAATCTGTCTCTACTGCACCATGTTTATGGTTTACTAATTAGTCATATTTTGGTCATTATCTGTAGCCAAACGGGAATTACTTCTTCAGTGGTAAAATGTTACAATTACTGTACTCTTCTTCCACCAATTCCAGTCTTACCTCAGTTGTGCCAGTTTCATTGCACCAGACTATTCAATTAATTTCCTCAGTGGTTTATTCACAGAAAATACTTCCCTCATTACTCTGCTTGTGCAAGCAGTCTGGCGCTGTTCCTGTAAATCCTTTTTTTTTGGATGCTGGACTTGTTGGCTTATTTATTAAGTCAGTATGTCAGTTTGCTTTTGGGGTACAAAAGAGGTGGACACATAGCTGATGGAGACGGCAACTCTTCTTGTCAGCTTGCAAAGCCGCTTAGCATGTTGACTTGCAGTGGTGCTCACAAAATAATTAGAGAACCAAAAAAATGAATGGAAGAAGTGTAGTATTTATGGTAGTGTTTTTGTGCTGAGTTCTGAATTTGTGCTAAGAAGTGTATATGTGCATATGTCAGGAGAGAAGAGGAGGAGCAGCGGCGTAAAGAGGAAGAGGAGCGAGAGCGACGGCGCCAGGAAGAGGAGAGGCGCAGGCGGGAGGAGGAGGAGAGATTTAAGAGAGAAGAGGAGGAAAGGAGGCAGGCTGAGGAGGAGAGATTGCGTGTGGAGCAGCAGAAGTGAGTGACAATGCCTGTTTCATATTAATAAAGCAGCCATTAAATGTTTTTCAAAGAAGATTATATTGATTTATAAAGCAGAGACAAAACCGTCCCTGCTTGGGCCACAGTGGGTAATGTCTTCAGTACCAGAAGATATACTTCTGCCAGACGATTCGGCACATCTACTTATTCATCACTTTTACAATTTTCAAGTTATATTCAAGTCAATATCAGAGCGTCAGAGCTATGAAAGAGTTATGCAGAGATGCTTAAGTATCGAGTATCTCGGTATGTTTTGATATGCAGTAATACTGAGGTAGGGAGTTGGATACCACAGAAGTATACATTTCAGTATTTAATGTTGCCTCTAATGTGCGTTTCATAAGTGTTCTGTAATTCTCTTTGATCTCCGGCACAGGCAGCAGATCATGGCTGCTCTAAATGCGCAGACTGCTGTGCAGTTCCAGCAGTATGCAGCACAGCAGTACCCGGACAGTCCTGAGCAACAGCTGGTTCTCATCAGGCAGCTTCAGGAACAGCACTACCAACAGTACATGCAACAGCTCTACCAGGTTCAGCTGGCACAGCAGCAGGTAGCAACCTTTCTCCTAACCCTGACAGACATTTCTGTATCCCATATGATGTTTTCAACAATTTGTAGAAAAGTTCAGTTTGTGTAACCTGTGAATAAACATGGGCATATTTGCAAACTGTTTTAGTTCTGTTCAGTTCGTAAGTGTTGCTTTAACGGATACCTGCTATGTTTTTGTTCAGGCGGCCCTTCAGAAACAGCAGGAGGATTCTGTCGTTCTTTCAACATTAGAGGCGAGTGAGGCTTCAGCACACTCTGTTAGTGAGGAAGGCCCAACAGTGAATGGCCAGGCAGAGTCCTCTATTGATAGCATAGAGAGAGACACAGATCTGGAGCCTGCTGAGGAGGTCACTGAGAACGGCCCTACAGGTGAGTTCTGAGAAGAAGGAAGCTCGAAACTCAACATAATGATATGTTAAGTAATCTTAAGGCTCATGTTGTGCCACAAGACTTTTTCTCACATCACCATAACTTATTTTTTTCACTTTCTGCCTCCTAGACTCCTCTCCTGTTATAGCAGCGCCGTCTATGTGGACCCGACCTCAGATTAAGGACTTTAAGGAGAAGATTCGCCAGGACGTGGATTCAGTGATTACAGTGGGCCGGGGCGAGGTGGTCACTGTGAGGGTTCCCACCCATGAGGAGGGCTCTTACCTGTTCTGGGAGTTTGCAACAGATTATTATGACATCGGCTTTGGCGTCTTCTTTGAATGGACAGACTCAACCAACGCCTCAGTTAGTGTGCATGTCAGCGAGTCTAGTGACGAAGATGAGGATGAAGAAGGTAAGGACAACAGGCGTGAGAAGTGTCTAAAATCAAATCTCAGTAAATCTCTGACTTTACAATAATTTGATTATGAATTGACGACTTAATTTAAAATTTCAGCATAATAAATTTAGAACATTTCAAAATAAATGTTTTTCATTTTTCTTCTTGATTTTTAAATCATAAATCCTTTCCGAGGCCTGATGCATGACTACACCAGTCGTCTTTGGTATCCACCTGTTGGCATAATTGCATTTATTTTTTGTTTAGAGTAAAGTGCTGTACTAATGGAACTGGTTTACCTCCCAGCAGAGCCACAGAGTGAGGAGGAGAAGGCCAAAAAGGAGGCAGGAAAGCCGCAGGTGGATGAGATTGTGCCAGTGTACCGGCGGGACTGTCATGAAGAGGTTTATGCTGGAAGTCACCAGTATCCTGGCCGTGGTATCTACCTGCTAAAGTTCGACAACTCTTACTCGCTCTGGCGGTCCAAGAGTGTCTATTACAGAGTCTACTACACCAGATAAGCCTGGAGTCAAGACTGTGGAGCAGAAATGTGTGTGCGTGTGGGTGCGTTCGTATGAGTGGGGTGCGTCTCATGCTGTTCCACTTTAGGAGGATTGGGCTCTGATGAATACCTGCCACCTCTGTTTTGCACTCTAAAAGGCGTGCTCTAGGATTTTGTGCTTGTTAATGGTATTGTCTTCTGCACCCAGTGTGACTTATCCTCAGCCTCCATTTTCTAATGTCATCCAAAGAGGAGCTTTGGCCACTTATAAAGCTATGTATCCTAAATGGAAGTGGACTGGTTTAGGGTCATGTGACTTGTGACTGGGACATGTGACTAAAGCATGCTACATAAGGGGAGCGTTGTGCTGGGGATAACTAATGCTGCTTTTCCACCACTACCTGAAATCTCAGAGTTTTAATTCCACTAGTCTTTTTTTACAATGTGTATTGATCTTGAGATTGTGTGAAGTCCTGCTTTAAAGGAATTCCTTTGGTGAGAATGATTTGACCTTGTGGCCATTCATTTGAATTAGGGATGTGCACGGGTAGTCAGGTGCTCAGGTAACAATTCGAAGTCACGTTGCCAGTATTCAATTACACATCCAACATGAAAATGAACGAGACATATTTTCAAGTGTATTTCTCTGCATGCTGCTATATTTTTGTGCAACACCTGTACTAGCATCTAAAACTACTAAGACTACAGCCCTGTAGCCCGCCTCAAACTTATATCTGTTTATTTACATTTAGGTATACTTGATAAACAGAGTCTCTAATTTGACCTTTGAAACTGTTGATTCTGATGTGGTGTATTTTTAGTCATATTGCAGCCAAAAGTGTTAGCCGCTAGTTCTGTTGTCCTATATATTCAGTACAATTCATAGGTTATATTCCTAAAAAACCTAGACTGCTTACTGATAATTGGTGCTTGGTTACACATTGAAGACTCGGAAACAACACTTGTATGTCTTTCCCAAGTTTTACTCCAGGACAAAATGAGAACGACCTTCAGTAGGGCAGCTTATCTCCAGCTTAATCATTCCCTAATGTTTTTTTTGCTTTCTGTTTGGCTGCTTCATTGCTGATGGTTAAACCAGCAGAGAGCTGTGCTTGGCTAATATCTTAGCGATATTTAGCTGGTATCCATCACTTCTGTAGTGTGACCATCCTTTGCGGTCCTGAACATGCTTCTGGTTTCAGGTATTGTTGGAAAAGCAGTATAACATGCCTTGCTCCTAGAGGAGTTCTTAATTTGGGTCACCGCTGAGAGTATCAGCTAATGGTGTACAAGTACTTCACCATGGAGCGTACAGTTCAGGCGTAAAGCAGCGCATGCTGCTCTGTGCCCACTGGTGGGGGAAAAAATATTACGAAGACATGACTTTTCTACTGTTGGAAGGGTGGGGAAGACGTATATCTGGGCTAAACTGGTGGAGGCCTTGTAGAGAAAGAGATTCATGTTTTACAATGTTTGCTAAAGTGGTTGGATTGTGTGTAAAGCATTTATTAAATATTTATTAATCTCCCTGGTAGAGTAGGCTCCTTGATGTGTCTGTATGTCATATTACATGTAACTTGTTTTTTCCCAACCATTCACGCTTCTGCTTTTGAAAGAGCTTCTGTCATCCGAACTATCGCTGTCCTGATTTTTTTTATTATGGGTTGGTCAGTTGGCAGTATTGACTTTATATTGTGGCATTGCCTTTTCTTTGGTCTGTCACTGTTACATTTTTATGTATGTAGTTATAGAAGGCCACATAAAAACCAGATGTTAAACATGTGTGTTAATTTCCTGATTTTATAATTGCCACGCAAACACTGCATTACCCATATTAAAGCGAACAAATTTCTTCCTCTTTATTTTCACTTCTATTACTGTGGCTGCCTGACAGAATTAGAATAATTACCAAAAGCAGGATTTGAGTCTGTGAGCGCTTTGACTGTTTCTGTTTTATTTATTGTTGTTGTTTGCAGCTTTGAAGACCATTACAGTACTGCTGTGAATTCAAGGATTGTGCTCTGTTTCTAAGTTTTTTTCTTTTAACAGCATTAACGTTCCTTTGTTACTAAACACCATACACTCTAAACCATCTCTCACTGGATATTTAATGGGGTTTCTATAACAAGCTTGTTTGAAACAGTAAGTCTCTGTGTTTGTTTAAGCCTGTGTGAAGCAGGGCAGCGTCTGGTTTCAGCATATATACTCACATGTACAGATTTACATCTATATACAGTGTATATATACTCCTGCACCACAGAGCAGTAACCTAAAGACCCTGAATGGCTCAGAAGTGGCCCAAAGAGGTGATACGTTAATGTAGTTTGACTAGATCTGTTCATTATTCTAACATTCATAATCCCCTGTGTTTTCACTTTCTCAGTTGTTGGCTGTGTTAGATCTGGCCTTTGTAAAGTGACATGTAATGGTGGCCTTGATGGTGAATTAAGGATCTGGGTCATAAAATGGAAGTGTGTTAAATCTGATTATTTCTCACCATTTGCAAGTGGTAATTGGACATGTTGGAGTTCCATAGCACATGAGGAAACTCCTCATTTTGTACTCTTCTTGAGCATATAGTTCATCTTGATTAAATTTAATGTTCATCTGTACCTATTAACTCTGACTGTAGTGTGCTTTATATTGGTCAATACAGCTTCTATTTGCCTACATGGTGCTGTTTATAAGTTTTATTCATTTATGGAATTTCCAGTCAGACAGTACAAACGGTTATATATAACACCCTGGAAAAAATGGCTGTACAGAATTTTAGGAGCGGGTAAGAATTTGATGTTAAACTTGAATTGGGTGGTGAGTAAGAGTGCGTGAAATGTGTTACCTGGAGTTCTGCAATGTGATTTTAAGTAATAAAAGATTTTTTATAATTTTAAATAAATAATAATTTGCTCATTGTAAAAAAAAATATAATAGTTGCACGCAGAAGGAAGTGTTGGAGTGCCATGTTATTAGGATGGAAGATAAAAGTTAACAGGAACAATAAATAATGATACATTTAGACTGATATGGGCACTATTTATTGAGCTGCAGACGCAGAAGTATCTTTTAGTGTAGTGTAGAGGGGCCAGCTTCGCTAACGCAACATACCAGACGTCTCGGCATGGAGCTGTAGAGGTTCCTAATGGTGTCCTGTGATAGTTCATCCCATGCGGCTTGTATATTTTCACACAGTTCCTGCAGACTTTACGGTAGAGGTGAAGTGACGCCAGGCCTTCTTGACATGTGACTTGGCGCTGACCATGGAGCCCCCACACATGTTCGATTGTTATCTCCACCAAGACAAAATTGTGATCCATCACTGAAGATGATCCACCACTGAAGGAGACTCACTGCCAATCTGAATCACTCCACTGCAGTCTTTGGCTGCGTTGTCGTGGTGTTAGGGGCGGTCATCGTAACAGTCTGCGTGCACGTAGTTCTGGGTCGTGCAGCCGTCTGCCAATGGTGCTGGCACTAACAGGGTGACACATGGAGGGCATTACTGCTCCCTGAATGTCCACATTCAGTTAGGTACACCAAGAAGGCCCGCCATTGCTTACAGCTCATGCACAGCTGGCCATGAAACTTGAATCGTTAACATGTCTCAGGATGTCAAACCTACCTTTTGATGATGAGTGTAATAACGTGTATGTAATGGACATTGGGGGAAATGAATAAACTGTGACTTGTCTACAGCACTGTATGTCTTGGATTTACAAACACTTAATCTGTGTTTAAATCTAAAGTCCTGTCATGAAAGATTAACTTTGGGCCCTTTTAAAAGCTGACCCCTCGAAGGTCAGGCTGAGGTCTTGTTGTCAGTGTGAAAATAGGAATTGTCCATTAGGACAAGGCGTTCAGCTGGAATGAGTGACTGTAAAGCGGCCTGAAGAAATGCTGCTTCAGCAGATTCAGCATGACACAGCAGTCAACATCCTTTAAGGTCAGTCTGAATGCCAGGAACAGCCTTTATTTACAATTACAGTCTGTATGTAGAGTACAGTTTTCTTGTCTGTTTCCTTGTTAAGGCCACAAGGGGGCGCAGGACACTAACTAAATTAGATATGCAGCTTTATGACGCTGTGACTGAGAGCGCTGTGCGGTCATATCCATGAAGGGCTAGTTAGGCCCAAACTATTGATCATGTGTGCTCCTGCTGACAACCAGCAGCCTCGCCGGTCCTTTATGGATAAGACTGGACGCCCCGGTGTATTTCTGTATGTTAAAACACTAAAGCTTTAACATTGACTGTCCTCACATACATACTCATGAAGTAGAATTCAGCACACTGAGCATCTGTCAGAGTTGGTATGGGTCTAGCGTTCTCTCTTTGGGATCCGTTCGGGTTTAAATAAAACAAACCTCAAGGCACACTGCCACAGGTATTAGAATGAAATTAACACAAAAATGTTTTTAAACATTTAAAATTTCATTTGTTGAGGCTGTTCAGTTTTATTTTATATGTTTTAATTGAACTGTTTCAGTTTAACATACGTAAAAAAACCATTAATGGTTTATCTACTAATATTTCTGAGCGTAAAAGTGTATTGTGATAACATTATGATACAGATTATCTCATTCTGTTCACTCAGTTGCATGTACTCATGTCAGATATTGAGGGATGGAAAATATTGATAATATTGATGTCAAAAGCTGAGAAATGATGCAAACGATGATACAAAGTTTATAATTATTATAGTATTGACAATAATCAAGAGCGGTATTCATTTACATACATTTTACAATTTGTACTTTTTACCAGGTGACATTATTTTATTTACGTTTTTATTTATTGTACTGTGACTATCAGTTTTTTTTATTTATTAATCCAAATAATAATAAATAATTATTAAAATAATTAATTAACAATTATTTAATTAAATAATGCGTACAAACTTTCTACAGTGACAGATCCTGTAATAATACAGGATAACGGCGAATAGATCGTCGAACGAAAAGGAAAGAAATAACAACGAATAGATAAATTAACTTACAGAATAATATATATATATATATATATATATATATATATATATATCTATATATATATATATATATATATATATATATATATATATATATATATATATATATATATAATTCTATAAATTATTTTAACTATTCGTCGTTATTTCATCAATGCAAACGGACCTTTTCGTTTCTAGTCCTTTTAGTCTAATCCTCCGGAATTCCACCCCGGATCTTACCGACAGCCACAGCCAGTGGCAGGTAACTTTTCCCTGGTCTGCTGGATAGGCTCCGGATCCAGTGCCTACAGGTGGTCACTGGACGCTTCTCCGTGTTTTCCTCCGACTTTTCCCTCACTTTCTCTACTCGTTCTGTTCAGAGCGCGAGCCTCGCAGTAGTAACGACACCGAGTTCAGCTTCGGCGCTCTGGGGATTAGCTTGGCTTCGGTTGCGACTTTTGAAAATGATGGCGGGACCGTTGAGGTACAGGACTCCTCTCTTTGTCAGGCCGGTGTCTGGCGGCGGCGTTTAGACTTTAACACAGGGGATTCAGTCGAGTCGCAGTTCTGTCCTGTCCTGCTGGAGAGAACAAGACAAACATGCCTTTTCACGAGAGAACCGTTGAGCCTCGGCGGGTGTGCAGGTTGAAGGGGGTCGAAGGCAGCAGGAGCTCCGGGCTGGAGGATGGGTTCACCGCGCCGGAGGGTCGCAGATTACGCCGAGCCGTTTTGTTTGCCTCTCTGGACGAGGTGAGCTGCCACACGCTGGGCAGCGTTCTCAGACAGCTCTCAGATTTATCACGCCACGCCAACGACATTTTCCTTGGAATTGAAGTTCAGGCTGGAGTCCTATCGGAGAGGTCATCCAGGATTCAGACACGCCTGGAGAGGCTACAGAGCACCGTCCGCCAGTTCGACCACAAGAAGATTAAAATACGTGAGTTTTACAGCCAGAGTTGGGGATTTAATGCGTTGGTATGTTTTGGGTGTGCCGTTTACTGCATGTTAGACTCGTAAGATGGAGAGATAACCTAAAACTGCGTGTTCCTTAAACGATAAAACTCAGGTAGAGGCAGAACAGGTATGAGTAGAACAACACCAGGTGAAAACTACAGGGGCACTACACCGCGGGGGCATGCAGCACACACGGGGAATGAAGTTTGTTGGGTGCGCTGCTGCTCTTCTACAGGTCTTGCTGGTGGCTAAAGATAGAATGAATGAACGGAAGGAGACGGGTAGAAGACATGTAGGTTTCTCTGGAGAGATAGAGCACCATCAGAGCAGCTCTTCCACAGAACCCCAATACAGTTCATTCAGAACATCTGAGCAGGGAACATCCGCGCGGTGACGAACCGGGTTAAAGAGAGGAGCTAGATCACTTTCCTTAGAAAGCCTGGAGCAGAAGTACACTAGCCATCCTTCCTCAGCACAAACACAGTCCACCTTTACTTGTTTACATGCCAGTGTAAATACTGCTCCCCGCCTCTGTTTGGATTCAGCTGTGACCTGATGTGAGTCACCACAGGCGGCATGGGCGCGTTAAAGGCTGGAACACATGGCGATCTGCTCGGTTTGATTGAGCTTTATGTAAATGACGGGCCTGTCAGACTTTAACGGACCTCACTCCGCACTGACCATCTGCGAGCCGCTCGGAGGGACACCGCAGATGTTAACCACAGGCGTTTTAGTGCTGAGGAGGGCTGAGCCTGAGATCTGACTTCAAACTGTATCTCAAATACTGCATACGCGGGCTTTATATACTGTACCAAACCATCAAACTATATTACATACTTATACACACAAATCATTCATGTACTTACATAGTTATAACACATATATAAACTGCTTATATACTGTTTTTAGAATGGGGACAGCAGAACCCAGTTTCACCCACCAGTGCGCTTGTATAAAGCTTAATATGCTTAGAGTCACATCATCGCTGTGAGA
Organism: Prochilodus magdalenae; assembly: GCA_024036415.1. Classification (NCBI taxonomy): domain Eukaryota; kingdom Metazoa; phylum Chordata; class Actinopteri; order Characiformes; family Prochilodontidae; genus Prochilodus; species Prochilodus magdalenae. Next base: position 252,582 of record JAMWET010006340.1, on the reverse strand, counting down.
GCAGGATCTTGTATCTCCAGAACAGTCAGAGAGTTTTAGCTCCAGCCGGTTCAGAGCCATTTCAGCTAGTCCATTCATTGTGAATTTTTCACACAAGGTCAGCTGGTAATTTTAAACAATGGCAACGTTTGGAAAAAACAATTGTATAGAGATGCATTGTTGTGTTCCATCAGCAAGGACATTTATATATGCATATCTAATAGTGTAGCCTTACAGATTGTTTGGACACTTTAAAGGAGCCATATGTAAAATTTTAATTAAAAATATTTTTACGATTAACTAAAAGTTTCAACAGAGTCTGAAGAAATAAAAAAAGTCAATATATCGCATTGCTAAGGTACCTACCCAGGTTAGGATGCTAACCAGCTAGCCCCATCCCATCCTGTCAAACATGCTGCCATGCAACAAACAAAAGAAGTATTATTAATAGAAGCAAAGCGAGTCTTAACATTGGTCCTGCTTTGATCATATGTTGGTCTTATTGTTTGGAGTGTGAATTTGACAGGTTGTGTCATCTTACACATTGCTCCATTAACCTCTTAGAGTCTTTGTGTAGAGAAAGCCTGGAGAGGAGTTTTACCCAGATGGCAGTGAAGGTGCTGTAAATATGAAGCCATCAAAAGATGTCAGCAAGCTTGTATTCATTGGGGGGATCATGAGTTGACAAGGTTCCCTTGAAACCACCATCTAAAACTCACCAGCTGACTTTTTGGAATAATTCTTTACCCAAAAGAAAATGACGATCTTGGAATGGTCTCTTTAACATAACGAGAAGTCCATGTTTTTCCAGCAGAGTTTACTTAAATACACACACAGACACACGTTTTTAAATACACACACAGACACACACACCCATACACGCCCAGGTCTGGCTGCTAGCTGTAGCTGATATGGAAATCCTGCCCTGGTGACTAACAGACAGGGCTTGTATGACTCATTTCATGTCCTTTAGATAATGTGCGCTCATCTGACTGGGGATCACGGATTCCTGTATTTCTGTTAGGGCTTAAATTTGGGAAAACTTGGTAATCTGAGAACTTGTTTACGTTCACCTCATCTGTGTTTAGGTTCTATTTATGACTGATGTTATGTGAAAACAGTGACCACCCTACATGTGGCACGGAACTTGTCTTTCTTTTTGAGATGTGATGATGAGTCTGATTTAGGCAGAGAGTGTGCAGATCCTGTGAAGCTAATTATTAATTATTGGGCTTATTGTTTATCATTGTGTCAGCTTATGCAGTATTGGTTTTGCTGAAGGCTGCAGTGTGAAACAAGAATCTGACCAGTCACTGAATGTTGTATGTAGTGCTGTGAGTATCCTGACCAGTGGTTCTCTGGGGTTGATAAATCAAGGCTTTCCACCAAACTTAATTTTTTTTCAAATTAATGCAGGTTGATAGTTAAGCATTAGTAACTGAGTGTTATTCCTGTCACTATGCTATTTAAATCTTCAGTCATGATAATGTTGTGTAATAAATTATGTAGTTAGTTACATCATAGATTGCATTTAAATTTGGTTTATGTTTTATATCGACAGGCTTTAGTCAGGTCATTTATTTATGTATTGATATTTGTTTTTGTATCAGTTTAAGTTATAGTAATTCCTTTCAACAGATTTTCTGTAGTGAATAATGATTAATACCAAATGACACCAAGCATGTATGACCTGGGGGAGTTCACTATCGTGTTTTCTAGTGTGATATCTGTTAAGGCAATATCAGTTATGCCACCTCAGTTAAGCAGATTCTGTCCTCCTTCCTGTGTGAATCAATGTTACATGCTGTAGGCGGTTATGGATGCACAGTCTGCACGATCCTGCTGCATGGAAGCTGAGCTGTAGGTACTGAATGCCAAGGTTGTAATAACAAGCTTGTAGTATGCAACCTACACTGGGCCTTAAGCAATATGTTGACTTCAGTAATCGTGACAAGATCACGTTACTGACCAGTTGCTTCATCCTCATCTATTTTAATGGAAGATGTGACATTGAAGTTAGGGCTGAGTGCTTGTGTTGTGGAATCTTGGGTCATGGTTGCTGTTGTTATTGCTGAAGGGCAACTACCTGATGGTGTGTCAGAACTGGAGACGTTGCTGTACGCAGCATACTTGGAAATTCTGCCTCCATTACGGTCTGCCCTTTTTTGTTACTGTGCTGTTTGATACTTTTGCACAGAGAGTTCCAAGTTTGTTGCAGATGTTATATGGCCTATTTATAAAGACGCCCAATGACAGTGGAATCATATCGTTACAGGCTGATGTTTAGAACTGACAGGTGTTTAAACCTGATGTTGGATGATGACTGTTTACTTGGCGCTGGCTTAGCTGCATTTATAACTCTTCGCCTTCCACCTTAACATAAAAAGCAATGGAAATCTAGCTTAGTGAGTGCTATATTTTCAGTGCACCAAATTAATCAATTTGGCTGATATTAATATCCGATATTTCTGGTGCGTATCTGTCTATGCACACTGATCAAATGGAGGTATTGGGCCATGTAGATGTGAATGTAAGGATGCAAGTGTATTCTAAATCTACCAGAATTAGCACCACTGAGAAATGAAAACCGTTTATTTCCTTAGGGGTTATAAATGCACCAGCATCACTTAAATGGCCTGTTCTTTCAGAAATCGATTTAAATTGGTGGTTAAATCTAAACGTCTGTCCGATTCTGATGATGCCGGTGCTGGTATTAGTCCATTATTACAGTGCATACCGTTTAGAGTAGTCTGTAAAGGAATGGAAACGGGAGGAACAGCAGTGTACATATCCAGTACAGACCCTTTAAGAGCATGTCACTCAGTACTGGAGTCTATTGTCCTTTTGAGATTTAATGTAGGTCATGTTAAAGGGAGTTTAATTAGTTCTAATTCAGTCGTAGTCAATCACTCAAAGCTCCATTCAGAATGTCTCACTCAGGAGACATCGCAGAATTTAGTGACAGAAAGTGTGCATGTGCACACAGACACACTCTAAAGCCTCCCTCTGAGCAGAGGCATTCCTGGCTTTATCCTTTAGATAGGGGTGTGCGTGTGTGTGAGTGAGGGTTTCACTCAGCTGCTGCTTTAAAGGGGAACGCCACTTTCAAGCGTCACGATATGATATTATTACAATACTTATGCCACAATACGGTATTACTGTGATTTTTAAATATTGTAGTGAGCTGAGTATTGGGATGACATATATTGCATGGTTTTTCAGCTGCAGGTTTTGTCCCTAAAGGAAAAGTTTATTAGCATTAGCTTTTTTTTCTAATGGGATAAAGTTTACAGTCTGTTCATCTCATTGTATTTTTTTCTTTTCATTTATTTATTTGGTCTGCATGATATTTCAAATGCTTTTTTCTGCTTGCGATATATTTTGCGATATGAAAAAATATTGAGGAGTTTTCACCAAATGACCTGAACTGCATTATTTAGAGACACTATTAATTTTAATGATTGGGACTGAAATGGAAAATAATAAAAAGCGAAGAAATCCGAGAAGCCTTTTATCAGAGTCAGGGAACCATGCAGGTTATTCTTATGTATCAAGCAGCAAGCAAAAAAAGTTGTGGTATGGCCTGTTTTATGTTTCATTTGTTATGTTTTGCGATGTCAGTATTGCGCATGCACACATTGTGATGACGAAGCTGAAACATTTTGTGCCGTCTTCTTTTTTATTGCAGCAAAATACGGTCAAGCAGGTAGACTGACGAACAACATCATAAAAACCTTACCCACATTTATAATCGAGTGGGTAATATATAAACAGCCATTCAGAGTGACCAGGTGTGATATGCTCCATTCCAGAGTCAGAATTGTTAATTGGGGTGGTAATCAGAAGCAGACCTCTGAAGAGTTTTATGTCTCTAAAAGCTCAATCACAGAAAGGTATTACATGAAATTAGCATGTATAGGCTAGACATGAGACCTGCAAGCTTTTGGCCTAAAATACTCTTATTAAAATCTGATGATGGAGAGAAACAGTACCAGTCACACGCTTAGACACACAACTAAGTGGATGTTTGTGATTATCTTAAAGACTCTGCAGGTTCCTATTGAGCAGATGTCAGAAAAAAATAAATATCCTGATATACTCCTGATGTATATTTCTGACATGCCACCACCTCTAATATTTATTTGTTGAGCAAAAAAGAAAAATTTTATCTGTTTTTTGCAGAATTTAAAAACTTGAATGACTTTTTCACTGTTGGGAGTATTAGTGATGGACAGACCAATTCATCTAAAATTAGAAAAAATATATAGCAGCCTCCACTGCAGGTTTAGAAAGTTGTCTTATCCTCCTGTAAAGTTAAATTTTGGAGTCCTTTTAAAGCGGACTGCATAATTCTATGAGTGCTGTTTTATAGTCTGATGTCTTCCCTGTTATTCTACATCAAAACATTAAGCTAAAAATAAGGAAATCTAGCCATTTCTAAACTTTTGACTGGTATTGTACATGCAGGATCTTGTAAGACAATATAGCTTCCAAGAAAACCTATCACTGCATATATACAATTCTGGCTCACTGGTAACTTGGGTAAGTAAATAGTTGTATTTGTGTTGTAGACATAAGAGGTTTCTCTGATTTCTTTCGTTAACTATTTCACATTAAACCACTGTGAATGACTTTGCTTACATTTTAGCAATATAATAATATTTATATTAGAAATCTAATGTCTGCTTTCTTCCTGGAGGGCCTGATTTGGGTTCTGATTTTGTCTGAACCCAAACTACATCATCAGGTTTTGAGTACAAAACTAAAAAGCAGCACTATTTTCAGGCTCCTAAGGTAGGTGGGCAGTAAAAGAGCTGCACAGACCAGAATAGACCTGCAGTGTTTTCCTTGCTGACTGCTCTGAACTGTGTAAATGATAACATCAGAATAGGCAGTGTATTTACAGACTGTGACATTGTCTGCTTGGCTTTTTCTCCTGATTATACGTGTATGCAGTACAAGCTCCAGCGGTCCGGTGATGACTGGGTCTGCTTGTGTGACTGAAGGCCTACATGTTGTTTATATTGTCAGCTGGAATGTCATGTCCATAGTCGACCAGCCTGATTTTTTCTTAGTACACACACGCACGCTCACACATCACAGACATGGTTTCTAACCAAGACACAGAAATTATAGGTCTGCACATTTTTGTCCATCCTCCAGAAACAAATTAGCATGGCTTATTTCTTGATATTGTTTTCCTTCTTTGTTATTCCGGAAGCTTTTAGGTTTTCTTTTAGTTCTTTGCTCTTTGTGCTCTGCAGAATGTTTGACCTGACTTGGCTTGATTGGCTAAATCCAAGTTCAGCCTCAAAGCCACAGCAGAACTTCAGGGAAAGTGGTCACCTCTCACCCTTGGAGCTTTTAGCATGGGAAAAGAGCAGCAGCATTGTTTACTTGGTGACCACCGGGCACAGCTCTGTGGCCACACATACATACACTCTCGTGCATGGCGTACATATAGCGTACCAGTCAAAAGTTTAAATACACCTTCTCAGTCAGGGGTTATTTGTATACTCTGTACAAGGCTCACCTGTTAACTGAAAACCATTCCATGGGACTGCCCCCTGAAGGTAATGAAAATAAAGAGAAAACATTCAGTGAGAAGGTTTTGACTGGTACCGTACATTACAGAGATTTCCTGTAATCCACTAGAGAAGTTATACCAATATCTCATGTAATCTTTCAATATTTGATTGTAATTATTTGTAGCAGAGCAAGTAAAAGAAAGCAAGTCCACTTCAGCATCCGAGACTTGTTAGCTCTGGCAGCCCTTGAGCTTATCTGAAGATACAGCCTACATCACCCATCCAAAACACGAAAACCTGCCGATGATCCTTCTATATATATGCGTGCAACAGCAGCGCTGCCACCTGAAAAGCTAAGGCCAAAGCCCTACAGTATTTTTGGCCAAAGTCCCTTTTTTCATTGTTTTTCCTTCCCTGCAGGCAACAGGATATCCCTTCCCTCTTACGGATACTTGATTATCAAAATTAGTCAGAACACTCATCCCTAGTTTCAAGATGTATGTGCCAAGAAGACCAGGAGGGTTAAATGGACCATTCACTCGCGCTCTATTCTCTTGTGGTGTGCTGTATATACTCTGTCCGCTCTCTGACTGCTGATGGTGGGAATGGATTTGGGAATTCTGCGTGTGTGCCCGGCTGCCTTTGTGCTTCTGGCCTCGGTAAAAGCTGCCAGCACAGCCTGACTTAGATTAACCCCTTAAGCCCTGTATGTGGAGCCACATTTCAGTTCTTCTAATTGCTGCGTATTCATTTCATGCTAGTTATTGAATAATGCATCTTAAGATTAGTAACCAGATAATACATTTGCAGTTTAAAGAGCAGCTTAGGCTGCATTTGGTAAACAGCTTCTGCAGTGGGAGCATTGAGAAAGTGCTTCTTCTGGTTTTTGAGAACAGTAGCTGGTAGGGCTGTTTAACTCCACCTATGGGGATCAGCTGTATGCTGTTGACGTGGGACATGACTGATAAGCAAGTAGAAATGTGTCCTTGGCTTAATTGGTTGAATCATTACGTCTGCTTGCTTGTTCTGTGCAGCCATGGAATGTAAGCATGTTATCGAAGTGACCGCTGGCGGGGTATGAGGAGGATTTGCCAGATATTTAAAAAAAGTGTTAGAATGACAGCACACTTCTGTCCACACTTTTGAGCAGGTGGTTTTCTTTTCCTCAGGTTTAAGCTTAAAGCAGTTATTCTTTAAATATTGCTTGACTAAAAAGTTATAAATTCTTATCCGTCCTCATAAAAAAGCCTCACAGGCTGTCTCTCCCTGATGTGCCTGAGGGCATTTTTCCTGTTAGCAACTGTGCTGTGTTGCCTGTATTTTTCCCTTGTTGTTCTTCCATAGAAGCTTCTTTGACAACCTTCAAATGATATTCAAATGCTGTGTTTGAATTGCACTTGGTGTCCAGAGCATTTAATCTTTTGATTGCCCACAGCATTAAAGTTTACCTATTGTTGAAGTTTTAGTGCTCATAAGAAAAAGGATGGCACTGTGACACACACACACACACACACACACACACACACACACACACAAATACACACACACACAAGTTCTTATACTTTCCGTCCACCATTTAAACGGGAAATTGTGCTCTGTTGCGCCAGGGCTTAAGCCAGCAAAAGCCAGAGGGATTAAAACAGATAGCATCAGGCCCTGACATGTGACAAATGCATGACCCTTTGTGATATGGAAATGGAGGGTTTTTCATCCGCCCAGTCTGATGCCCTCTTGTCTGCAGTGGTTTCTTAGGTGTATATGTGCCGGGGCACCATTGTTTGACCCCAAAGCACGTTCACCTACAGTTTTAGGTGCCACATGTTTTTGTTTGCTGCCTGATGCAGCAGCTTACAGTAAAAAGCATATCTACGGCTGATCGTGTAATACAGCCTGATCTTCTGTTTCCCCAAATCCGACCATGGAGAAGCTTAGCAGGCAAAACAGCCCACATGTCCACGAGCCTGCTGCATGGCTGCTGGACTCTAAAGTCAACAGGAGCTTTCCAAGTAGGAAGTTGTGTTGATCCGATAATGTAGCCCGAGTGTTTGGCTGAAGTGATCTCATGTGATGCCTCGCTTTAGTTGTCATGTTCATTCTGGGTTGAAGCTTACAGTAAGAGTTTAGCAGAGTAGCTTACAGTAATACAGTGCCAGTGTAATACAGGACCTGTACTGAAATTTGGGAAGTTTTGGAACTGGCTTGTACTATTATTTGTTGAAGTGAATTGTTTCATGATTCTGCAAGAATTACACCTAGGCTGGCTTTACTTGGTAGAACTTCCATGGAATGTAATTTCCTTGCAACTTGATTGTTACATGACACATTTATTAAACAAATAATGTTGCTACACAAGTGATTAGCCAAATTAGCGGCTCATATTTTTTACACACAATGATTTACACATAAATAATAAGTATAACAATTTACATGTAAGTATTTCACATACATTGCTACACTAAATATAATAAAACAGGAATAATTATCTTCTCTTCATAATGACATGCAGAAAAGTGCAGTAACACTGAAGTACTGAAAAGTGTATTGGGTAACATTTACATTAAGTATTGGCTAACTAACATGAAATAATACATTAGTTAGCAAGAAGTTACATTACATCATAACACCGTTAAGTAAACATGTAACAGCTTCATGTTTACAGGTTAAGTAAATGTGTAACTGTTGTTACATGTTTACTTACATTTACATTACATTTAAGGCATTTAGCAGACGCTCCTATCCAGAGCGACTTACAACCGTGCTTAGTGTTCCGTTGGATAATATTCCAGCTAGTACAGGAAGTTTCGAGCCTAAAACTCACCATGAGCTCAGACACTACCCGGACAGGGGGCCAGTGCTGATACCTAGAGATTAATACACAGACATATATAAAGCAAAAAGAGCACTGCCTGGCAACCCCAGCCCAGCGCTCATACCTATAGAGAAGAAATGGTCATTATAAGTGCAACACAATACACATTGACAAAGGTCATTATAAGTGCAACACAAAGGTCATTATAAGTGCAGCACAATACACACAACTTACATCTCTACTAGTACTTACTCACATAAGTGCATTATGAAGAGATGGTTCTTCAGTCTGTGTTTGAAGACTGCGAGAGACTCCGCTGTTCTGACGCTCAGTGGGAGTTCATTCCACCATCTGGGAGCCAGGACAGAGAAGAGTCTGGACACTTGTCTTCCATGAATCCTCAGGGATGGCGGTTCGGGTCGATGGCCCATAGAGGAAGACCAGCCAGGAGCGAGTTGCAGTAGTCTAGCCTTGAAATGACCAGAGACTGGACAAGCAGCTGGGTGGCCTTCTGAGAGAGGAAGGGTCGTATCCTCCGGATGTTGTAGAGGTGGAATCTGCATGACCGAGTCAGGTTCGCTATGTGAGCTGAGAACGACAACTGGCCATCCAGAATCACTCCAAGGCCTCTTGCATCCTCAGTCGGGGTGATCAAGGAGTTCCCGAATGAGATGGCAAGATCACGGTGAGGACCTGTAGTGCTGGGGATGAACAGCAACCCAGTCTTGCTTAAGGTGAGCTTAAGGTTGTGAGCTGTCATCCATGAGCTGATGTCGGTCAGGCATGCTGAGATGCGGTTGCAGACCTGTGTATCAGATGGTGGGAAGGAAAGCATGAGTTGCATATCATCAGCATAGCAGTGATAAGAAAAGCCGTGAGAAGTAATTACTTTGCCAAGAGAAAGAGTGTAAAGAGAAAAAGAGAAGAGGACTCAACACCGAGCCTTGAGCAGACGTGGACCCATTCCATGCTACCTGATAGTGGCGGTCTTCCAGGTAGGACTCAAACCACTTCCATGCAGTGCCGGTGATTCCAAGATCGGTGAGGTTCACCATGTCGAAGGCTGCAGACAGGTCGAGCAGAATCAGAACTGAGGACAGTTTGGCTGATCTCGCTGTCTGAAGCCTCTCAATTACTGCGATGAGAGCAGTTTCCTGGTTGATGTCCTGGAGCTGGTTCTGGGAGAGAAAGAAGGAGAGTTGATTATAGACAGCACCTTCAAGAATTTTTGAAATGAAAAGTAAGAAGTGATACTGGTCTGTAACTGCTGATGTCTGAGGAATCCAGCGAGGGTTTCTTCCGGATGGGAACCACTCTGGCAGTCTTAAAGACCTGTGGAACATGACCTGATGACAGGGAACAGTTTATAAGGGAGGAGATGAAGGGTAGCAGGTCCAGGGAGATTGACTGGAGCAGTGTGGATGGGATGGGATACTTAGCATTAGTTAAGCACTATTCATGTAATACTTTAAGTTAACTAATACATTACTTCATGTTAGTTAGTCAGCGCTTAATGTAAAGTGTAATGTGAAGCGTTACTGTGTTATCACAGTAATGGTAAATACTGTCGAATTGCCCAGCCCTTGATGTTATGTGCAAATTACTTTTGCACATTTGTAACATTTTTCCCATCTTTGTGTAATCAGCTGAATTCATAATGGTTTAAAATGATAGTATCAGAATCCAGAAAGAGATTTTAAGCATATATTTGACAGTTTATAGTTTTTCTGCATGCGCTATGAAAGTAAATATTTAGCCATTATATTAATCCTTGATGTCTCTCTCTGATTCTGACTTGTTATAGAAATATAGAAAATTGCCATAAAAATCCTGACAATAGAAAAACTCTTAACTTTAAGTAGGCTAATCACTTTTTTCAGGCATCTTCTTTTCTGGGACTGATTGAAAGTTTAGAACAGTGGTGGAGAACACTGGCCCTGAAAGGCTGAATTCCTACATATTTTGGTGATTTTTTTGCTCAAGAACACCTGATTCAACTTATGAGTTAATTTAGTTAAGATGGTGTAGAGCTGAGAAATCAACAAATTGTGGTTTACCCAGGCTGTGGTTGAAATAGCTGGTCACATGCTGCAGGCGTACTGATTCTGTCCAAGAGTAGTAGGTATGTGACCAACATAACATTACACCAAAGATACAAAGATGGCATACTGCACTGGCATGTTTTCCAGGATGCGGCTGTCTTTTAAATATTCTGTATCACATAATGCAGTGTGGCTGTTTCAGTAGGACATAACCACTGATGTAACTGCTGGGGTATATTTACCAGGCCTGGATTTAGCCTAAATAATAAAATATAACAATGGCTAAATGAAAGCAATACTGCTGCACTCAGAGAAACACTGAAGCCACACCAGCTTCCTCAGCTGGTTTTAAGGTGGATAATACAGGAACTCTGAACTACCCAGCGTTCGGCTTTTCAGGCTCATGTGTGGGAAAGCGCTGCTTAGTATTCAGTCAAGCTGCTGCATATGACCAGTTATGAGTGTAATGAAAATGAAAAGACTAGAGGCAAACAGGTGTGTTTAGAAACCTCACGTTTACCACCCAGACCAGTCTAAAGCTGGCATGTTTGAAGTTAATATGAGCTTATAGACTGGTAGAAAACACTGTCATGCCCTCTGTCGTGGTATGGTGTGTATTTTAAAAATTACCCAGGTACATGTCCGATCTGCCAGCTGTGTTTCAGGATGCACAGCTGGCAGATCGGACATGTACCTGGGTAACTTTTAAAATACACACCATATCAACGATTACTAAGCAGTGATTGAAGGGCTAAGGAAAATGGGGCGGGTCTTGAGTAGGTTTGCTTGGCTCAGTCCTTAATGTTGGTAGGCTACCATGTGGTATGACACGCGTCTTTGGTCGTATAGCCTACTGGAGGGAGTACAGTATACTACTAAGGAGGAGTTCCATGCAGTATTCAGTATATGCTGGTGCTGTTTGTGAAAACGGTTAGATTTACAATTACAGCATTCTTGTGGTTCTGCCCACTGGCAGTTGTTCTTAGAGTTAAACAAGAAACATTACAGAGAGTTGTGTCATGGTTAGACAGAACAAAGCAAAGTCAGGAGGGACAATTTCTATTAGGGAAAAAAAGAGAGAGTAGACACGCTTGTGTAATGTAGTGTTCAGTCTAATCCTCTCTCTAACAGAGCTGCCAGGGCTGCAGGGTTGGCAGGCCTACGCCCTCTTTCTCTACATCCATGGGTGGGACCGGTCCTCATGGTACAGTTAAAGTGCAGCTCAGGTGTGGAACATTAGAGTAGGCTAGTGGTATCACTACTGCAGCTGGACTTTGCCTTGCTTTTACAGAGCACTCATGGTCTACAAAAAAGGACAGTGCATTAAAACAGGGAACTTCACAAGCAATATATATGTGATACAAGGCTTCTGGGAAAATGTGTAGTCAGAGATGTTTTCTCACAAATGTATTAATTATGAAATCGATTATGAATAACTGTTATATTACATAATACTAAATCAAAAACCCATGTGTCATCTGTTGCTGCTATCTCTTTATGCTGGACTTCATGTTATCACTGTCATAAGATAACTTGAATCTGACACATTATAGGAATCTCTGATGCTGCAGTGTTATTTTAGCTACTTTTTAAACTTTTTTGATATTCAGTTTGTGATAAAATGGGTGTTATTTTGCCCTAAGACGGACCTGGGTTCAATTATCAATTGGGGCATTTACATGTTCTCCTTGAGTCGGTCTGGGTTTCTTCAGGATGTTCCCACAGTCCAAAGACATGCAGCCAGGTGTATTGAAGATACTAAATTGCCCCCTGAGTGTGAACAAGTGTTTCTTACCTGTGACTGACCTATGGCCTGTAAAGTGTGTTTCTACCGAGTGCCAGTCTGCAGCACCCAACATTACCCGGAAGGATAAGCAGCTTAGAAGATGAATGAATGAGTTTGTCATAAAACAGGACAGAGTTTAAATGGGGGGCAAAATAGTGTAGTTATTAGTAGGTTGATGTAAATAAGCTTTACTAACTTGTTTACCCGCCTGCCCAGCACACTCAAGCTGCTTAGCCTATGAACCTTGGAAGCAAAAAAATAAATAGACAATTGTTGTATTATATAAAAACGTGACGTTAATAAGACTTTTGGCTTCACGTTAACTGAGGTGGTGGTTACAGTTGGATGATTCCAGCAAAACATCTCTTAATGAAGTTTAGTGTCTGGTAGTCAGTGGAAGTCTGTGTAAACTAGCCATATAGGCTCTAGATCTATAGGCAGTGGAAGTCTGTGTAAGCTAGCCATATAGGCTCTAGATCTATAGTCAGTGGAAGTCTGTGTAAGCTAGCCATATAGGCTCTAGATTTCTAGTCAGTGGAAGTCTGTGTAAGCTAGCCATATAGGCTCTAGATCTCTAGTCAGTGGAAGTCTGTGTAAGCTAGCCATATAGGCTCTAGATTTCTAGTCAGTGGAAGTCTGTGTAAGCTAGCCATATAGGCTCTAGATTTCTAGTCAGTGGAAGTCTGTGTAAGCTAGCCATATAGGCTCTAGATTTCTAGTCAGTGGAAGTCTGTGTAAGCTAGCCATATAGGCTCTAGATCTCTAGTCAGTGGAAGTCTGTGTAAGCTAGCCATATAGGCTCTAGATTTCTAGTCAGTGGAAGTCTGTGTAAGCTAGCCATATAGGCTCTAGATCTCTAGTCAGTGGAAGTCTGTGTAAGCTAGCCATATAGGCTCTAGATCTCTAGTCAGTGGAAGTCTGTGTAAGCTAGCCATATAGGCTCTAGATTTCTAGTCAGTGGAAGTCTGTGTAAGCTAGCCATATAGGCTCTAGATCTCTAGTCAGTGGAAGTCTGTGTAAGCTAGCCATATAGGCTCTAGATTTCTAGTCAGTGGAAGTCTGTGTAAGCTAGCCATATAGGCTCTAGATTTCTAGTCAGTGGAAGTCTGTGTAAGCTAGCCATATAGGCTCTAGATTTCTAGTCAGTGGAAGTCTGTGTAAGCTAGCCATATAGGCTCTAGATCTCTAGTCAGTGGAAGTCTGTGTAAGCTAGCCATATAGGCTCTAGATTTCTAGTCAGTGGAAGTCTGTGTAAGCTAGCCATATAGGCTCTAGATCTCTAGTCAGTGGAAGTCTGTGCTTTTTTTGTTATTAAAGGTGGATGATTGTGAATCTGGTCATCTGGTGTGATTCAACCACTTGGCACCAGGTAAAAGGCAGTGTTGACCCCTAGTAATAGCAGTATGGATCTTTCAGTCCAATCCAAAAAACTGGAATTGGAGCTAGTCCACTCAAATTTTAGTGGTCTATGGATCAACTATATCACCCTTTGTTTCTTATTTTTCCTGATGCAGATGTGACATAAGTGTACATTATCTACAACCTACAGATGTGAGGTGCAGTTTTAGAATCCTGCCAGATGGAACTTTTTTGCATAGGAATATGAAAACTTGTGAAATGTACTGCGCCAGTGTTTCATGTGCACTTGAGCAGTGTTTTGTTTAGTTGCTGGCAGCTACTAATGTTCAATTCTATCCTTCACCTCTTACTATGAGGAACATTGACCAGAAGCATGTACAAATACTCCCCCCTGGGTTTTTCACCTGCACAAGTTGTTACTGATTAAGAATTAGACAGTTTTCTGAGGTGAGGTGATTCTGGTTTTAAACCACCATTCAACAGACGAATAGAAGAAATTAGCAGCTACTGCACATGTTCGAGTAGTATCAACTCACAAAGTATTTAGGATATTATAAAGTGGATATATTTAGAGGAATTCCCCCAACAAAACAGAACTAAATGTGTGCATTCAAAGCGTATACCACTCTGTACCAAATCTGCATCAGATTTTGGTAGAACTTTGGTAGAAATGTTTAGGTAATGATTAGGTAATTGCAGGTAGTTTAATCATTCTCAATCCATTATAAAACAGTAATGTAAAAAGAAAGAATGCTGAAACAAACATATTAGTCCAATTTATGCACATGCTAAAGTATTAATTGGCAGTTTAGCATATCTTATCTAACATGGTTGTCATACCTGACATGACTGTCATACCTGCAAAAACACAAAGATTGTACATTACAGTACTCGGATTAGATTGTGGGGTAAAAGCCGGATTGGGATATCGCTCTTTCATATGACAACATGTTGATGCTTCTGTTTGGCCCTGTGTTTGAAACTTTGTGTGGACCTATGTGTGTGTGGTTTAACTTTGATGTTATCCCTGATGAAGCTTTTCTGGACACAACAAAGAGAACGCTGAGCTTCTTCTTCCTGAGTTTGTGCTGTGATCTCTTTCTGACCTGGCCTTTCTCCTGTGTTTGATGTTCAGTTCAGAGCGTCTGTGGCTGTCTTCACCTGTCTGATGTAGGCAGGTGTGTTCAGTGAGGATGTAGAGAAATTTTACTGACAATGCTGGTTTCATATCCGTATCAACCAGCAGCGGTGGTGGTACACTTTATGCATGGACGTTTATGGAAATCTGTATTTATAGAATGAATATGGACATTATCCTCCTTTACCGCAGTAAAAGCCCCTACTCCTCTGGGAAGGCTTTACACTATGTTGAAACAATGCCACGACAATTTGATTGCATTCCACCACAAAATGCACAATTTATAGACATTTTCTAAAGCATTTTCTAAAGTACAGTGATTGGACTTTTTATTCAACATGCTAATAGTTAATAAACGTTTAATAAAGACATGTAAAACATTAATAAATTAATAAATAGTAATAATGTCAGTCTTTGCTGTGCAATTACCAAGAAGCTGTGTAGTTATTCACAAGCTCTCCATAATCCTATCTATGACATATGCACTTGGAGTTGTAGAATTACTGATGGAACCCATGACAGACTCTGAAAAGCATGCTGTGGGGTAGTTTATCATAATAAGGTATTTGCCCAATTGCTCACTGCTCTGTTCCTTACAGTTTGACTGTGACAGAAGGTTCTTAGCTTTGTTATACTTGGACTGCAATTTCCCCCTGGAATCAATAAAGTATTTCTGATTCTGATTCTGAATGGGAGTTCATTCCAAGAAAATGAGTGTAAAAGAAATAGGAAGAGGAGCCAAAGGTGTAAGAATAGACTGCATTGGGATTCATCACAATAATTTTTATTCAAAGAAATAAACCGGCTATACGTCTTTATAAGTTTGAAATTTAATTTAAAAACATTAAGGCTAATTTAATAGGAGTGCATGAATCGAACCACGGAAATGTTTCAGTCACTCCTCAAAAAACATCAGCTCATTTTCACATGCTTGACTGACGTGGACTAGAATCAAAATTCTCTCATAATGTTGTGTTTACACCAGCGTGATTTTTAGAGCCATGAGTTTCTTGCCCAGAGGAAGGGCCAGTGCGATAGAAAGATGCAGAATACACAGAAATCATCACATAAGCACAATGATAAACTAGAGAGATATGTCTGCACTGGAGTTCAACCTGATACTCAATTCTGAATCCTATTAAAGTAGCATGTGTATTTAAGACAGACATGAGTAAAGAGAGCATTAGCCATGCTATTTAATTAGTAAAAAATTACTCAGAATGATTTTTGCCTGAGACCAAATAGGAAAGAATCCTCATACCCATTTGACATGACTCTCTGAATTACATCAGCACCGGAGAGCAGTATTTAAAAATAGTGATTGTTTTCCTTTAATTTGTGGTGAAATGTGAGAATTCAGTCCACTCTGAATCTTTCAAATCATTCCTAAAGAGCTGAAATCAAATCGATCTGTTGTGAGGTCAGAGATTTACATCCTAAGTGGTTGTGCTGGCTTCTAGTAGATTCTAGTCCTGCTTAATCGGAGCTTTATTTTTATCAGATGTTGTTACCTCCATATTTGTGAGACAGCTCTTCTCATCAGCTGGTGCTCGGCTCTCGACCTGACACAATGCCCTCCCCCGATGTGATTGGGATGGACGTGTGTTTGCTTTGCCCTTTTTCCTGCCCACGCGCCTCCGCTTTATGTGTTGGCTCAGCTTGGCTTTTCCGTGCGATCAGTCCACGGTTGGCCTGCGTGGCTTCTGTTGATGGTCTGATCCAGCACCCATTGTTTTGGTGGACCTATCGCTCTGCATAATGCATTAGAGCAAACAGTTCATTGCACATTGATGCATGCATGAACCCATGTGACTGTCAACTGTAGGACACACTTGTCTGATGAGTAAGCCTGATGTTTTCATCGGAAAGGGTTTATTTTCAACGGTGCCCATGTCTTTTATATTTCTTTGGTTATTCACAGGTGAGTAGCCCTGTAAAAAGCCTTTGTTGTACACTAACAAAAAGTCTGAAGCACTTTTCAGTTAGTTTACCTTGTCTGACCTTCTGTCTTTAGAATTACAAACCATTTCCTGAGTCTTTTGTGTTTACTAGTTTGCAGGCTCCCTATTCAGAGCAGAAGCATGTCACAGCGTGGCCTGCTGGACTGCATTCAGATTAAGCGGAATAACACCCTCCTCTTCGTGCGAGGTCAGAGGTGGAGAGGCAGCTATTTGGAATGTGATCATTAGGGCTACTTTCAGGATTGCCTGTCAAAGTTTTTCTGTAATCTGTTTATCCTTTAGATTGACTAAGAGTGACTTGCAAGGGAAGAACAGAATCTGTTCACACTCAAGAGCATATCATGTATCTGATCTAGACTTTTTCATAGGACCTTTGTCAAGAACAGATTTTTGAAAAATCTTTGGAAGATATAGTAAAATGACCCCTGTGTTATCTTGATTGAGAGAGCTGTGCCTGACTAGCTACCAGTGAGCGAGCAGACTTGTGTTCTCAATATTCTGTGCCTATTTTATGAAATCTCCGTTCCATGGTTTAACACTTGTAAAATTAGGATGTCTGTCCCTCTCACTCGATGTCTGGCACAGCAGGCTAGTGGATCGCCATAATATTTATCAGCTAGTTTATCTCCAAAGAAATAGCTGTGTCTGAATAGCGTGCCGTTTTTACAGTGAGCCGGAACGCATTCTGGGTGATAGCCCAGCTTTCAGCCACTGGAACATAGTGTTCACTCCTCTGATGCTGGTGAAGATGAAACTAAAACCTTCAGACACAGAGCTGCATCTGTTGGCTGTCATGATTGTTTCCCCCTGGATTAGCATACCACTTGGAGCACTGTTCTTTCATGCATTTAGGCCAGTTCAGGAGGTCACATCAAAAAGATATTGTGAACAGCCTTATAAGAAATCGTATGGGTAAGTAAGATTTGGGCCACCTTTACCTGCTGTGTAGCCATAGACTCAAAATGAAGACCTCTGCCTGAAAACAAAAACAGTGATGAATCTAAATAGGTATTGCTGACCATAATTCAGGACATAAGACAGGATATTTTGCATATAATTTGCTGTTTTATACTAAAATAAAAAAAATATTTAAAAAAAAAAGTTAAAGTAACTAATAATGCTTATAAAGCTTCAAAGGAAATAGCATGTATGTGAGGAAGGAGAACTACAAGAGCTAAATATTATACAGCTTGCTATATATGAAGCATTAAAAGTAATTATGGAAATGAAACACTTTATGGTTTCCCAGAGGCATCTAAGGGAATCATGGAGTGCCTCCACTATACTAACAGAAACACCTCTTTTTAATGTGTAAAGCACGTGGATGTGGCTTTGGAACTCCCACAGAGCAGTCTGCTGCTAGCACGCAAGTCACTTTAATGTTTAGAGAAGAAACAGCCTTAAAGCTCAGCCGGATTTAAGAAACACACGCCTTTGCAGTAAGAACGCTATTAAATGATGAACCTTTTAACCTTTCACTGATGTAGAAAAGATTAGGAATCTGCTGCTACCTTTAGACAACCAATATATGCTGCCTTGATGATGCCATTAGAGCTGTTCAGAAGGCCAGAGGTACTCTATGCTCCTTAAACACAGTCTTAATGAGCAGAGGGTTGAGAAGAGAGATTTGACTAGTAAACATATACAGAGGAGGTTTGCTTTCTTTGGATGTTATTGGATTATTGTAGCTGAGTTTTAAAAGAGTACTCCAGTGCTTTTCAGCCTAATATCTCCATTTGCTGGTTAATGCTGTATTTCCTGTTGTGTTGTGTTTTGCTTTGTTTCCTCTCCATTGTTTGTTTTTTAATATTTGTGTATTTCGGTGTTAGCTTCGTTGTTGTTCTATTTATGATGCTTTGTAATGTTTTAAACAAAGGAAACATTATACCAATATATTTTTTAAATTTTGCATCACAGAATTGAACAGGTTTGTACTGAGAGGCATGTTGAACTTGGTAATGAGTTGTACAATTCAGCTATGACAGATAGAGATTAGGTTGAACATGCATAAAAGAGCTTTAAAATGACCTCAGGCCTGGTGCGAAACACCCAGGCACCATGTTATACTCAGAAACACATTGAACATCAGCATTCCTCTAAAGCAGGCCTGTCTGCACTTGGGGCATACTGAACATACCTTGAATGTAGGAATCTGTTTCCCCCTCTGGCCCCTTTGCGTATATGTACATGATGCACCATCACAGGTGAAACAGTCTCCTCATGCAGCAACTCAGAGCCCATAGTTTGTGAGTTTCGTCTCTTAACTTCTTTACTCCTCAGTGCTGCTGCTCTTTAGTACATATAAACATAGATTTTCCAGTGTATCTGTCACTAGGAGGCTTTTATTGTTTCTCCTCATCCTCCCATCCTCTCTCTCTCCCTCTCTCTCCCTTGCTCCCTCTCTGTTCCACTTCCTCTTTCCTCTTATAAATCTTTACTGATGTAGTTCACATGACTGCACCGAAAAAGTGACACAGTGAATGTATTTTATTCATACAGTCCCATAAACACAACATGGGTTTGTCTCTGAGATATACTGTACATACAAGTTGGCCAGGCACCTTCTCTTTTCACTCACCCAGGCTTTAACAGTGTGAGTGGAATATTCAGACTCTGAGAAGTCTGGTCCTGGTTTCTCTTGGAATACATAGACCTTTTGTGACCATATTCAAGAGTCATGGTTGTCCTTATAGCCACTCTGTTAAAGCTTTTACAGTTAAAGTTTAGTTTACAGTTTGTTTTGTGGTGCATGTTCACAACACTTATCCTGCTCCTGCCTACAGCACAGGCGTTTCAGCCTGCTCGCACCTGAAGTCCCCTACGAAGGCAAATAACATCCAGTATTTG
Organism: Prochilodus magdalenae; assembly: GCA_024036415.1. Lineage (NCBI taxonomy): Eukaryota > Metazoa > Chordata > Actinopteri > Characiformes > Prochilodontidae > Prochilodus > Prochilodus magdalenae. Next base: position 233,133 of record JAMWET010006340.1, on the reverse strand, counting down.
ACATTCTCTATTCCAAAATAGTCCTTTTTCTACTGAAATTGTCACAACTGAAATGATTTGCCCTTAGTTGGCTTATTGGGGTGTATTTGCCTTACTACACTTTTCACAGCTGAAGGAGACTGACCAAAGTTTCAAAAGTTTAAAGGTTCAGTAATTCAGTGCATGTGTTGTTAATGTGATTGACAGCTAATTAGAATGTGTATATTACATCCTTTTTTGATTATTCAAGTCTTTTCCGCTTATATTAATTGTGCATCCTAATTTATATTTTTCATTTAACTCCACACACACTGGATTAGTTAACTGCCCAACTTTAAAGTTTAGCCCCGCACTGGAAGAGACTGTGGTCGGATCTGTGAGTCTCATAGAGTCACGTGGGATGCAGTCCTCTAATTTGCAGTTCAGTGAAGTTCACTGTACATGCACATTGATTCTTGTAGAGACCTGCATGTATTTGTTTCAAAAGTGACTCACCACACTACAAGGTAATTTAGCATCATTAAATGCAGTGATGGGAAATGTTGTGTTGTATCATGCTTGAGAGAGAAAGGGAGAGAAAGATTGAGCAGAAAGTGGTTAATGGAGAAATAGAGGGTGTGAGGGAGAGGGACCCTATTATTTTCTAAAACCCTCTGTGAAACAAAACACTCCTAACAGCGGACTACAGGCTGAGCATATACACATATATAGAGCTGAGAACTACTACAGCATTTTAATCAGGTGGCTTTTATTCAGAGTTGTCATGAAGCATGTACATAACTCACAGTGAGAGTTAGCCAGACTGAAGTACGGGCTCCACTGGGCTACATTTTGACACAGTGTTACAAATAAGTTTCAGAAGTAAGCATTTCACACCCGGATAAAATCAAAACGTTTATACTGAAGCTGAAGATGTACTGTAGAGTCTGTCATTACATTAGTCATTTTTGTCATGCCGGATATTTGCTCTTTATTTTTTCACACAGCCCCTTTTACTAACCATTTATATTTGCTTAATATAATTTTATGTATATATGCTTGTAAAAACAGGTTCAAACTGTATACAGACATTTTCTAGATGATGTTACACCTGCTTACTCAGGCTGCTGCAATTAATCTTGAATACCATTGGCTACATTTAGCTGAATTGCTAAAAAATGGTACGTTTTCAGAACAAACTTCAGCAACACTTTAAATTAAGTATTTACTATATATACAATATGCATTGTTCAGCATGAAGTAATGCATTATAGGTAAACTAATGTTAAGTAACAAGTAATAACTGTTACGTGTTTACAAAACTTTTACTTTTAGTTAAGCATTGCAATCAATGTTACTTCATTTGAAGCAGATGTGTGTTTATAGTTGATGTTACTCAAATATTCTTACAATTATTTTGCAAAAAATGTAGTTAAAAAAAAAAGACTGGCTGTAGGTCATAAAGGAAAAACTAAGTTCCACATCTTTTGTGTCGGTCTTACTTTGTCACTTCCCATTTGGCTGTGCTGTAGGTGCTAGGTCCTGCTGAATAAGAGGATGTTATTCAGGAAGGACTGTCAGTGTGGAACCTTTGCCAGTAAAATCATATTACAACATTACAAACACACTCAACCACCAGATTACCAAACACCCTTCAGTACTGCTGATCTGCAAGATTTAGGCTGGAAACGTGTGGGTGGCCAGACCTCCTTATTTTATGCTTATAAAGCAGAGTCATACCAGGCGCTAACATTTAAGCCCCAGCGCCGACCAGTTTATGTTTTCTGTCCAGACATGGCTTAGTCCTGCAGGATTACGAGAGACTAAAAATAAGGAAGAACTGTTTCTCTAGTAGTATCTCAGTCCTCCTCATCATTCCAGGTCATTCCAGTGAGAACATTCAGTGGAGCAGCTGTGTGTGGACTGTCAGGGACGTGTGGGCTGGAACAAATAAATGTGATGTCCATGTAGGTTTATAGTGTTCATCTAAACACACACTTGTTTGTGTATGTGTTGATGGACAAACAGTGACACTGACGTGGTGATGTTGTGTTTGTGTTGTGTGTATGTCCGAGTCCTGAAGTTTAATGAATGTCCCGTTTTAACACCTTGTTGAACGCATGAAGACTGAGACTAGCCTTTTCCCCAGTAATGTCCGGCTGGATATGTTTCTTCAGAAGCTCAGTTCAGAGTGTGGAGTGAACTTCATTCACACAGGCCACTCATATAGCTGTAGGGCAAAGCTCCATCTCATTCATCTAAATCTGTCTATCTGAACACAGAGCGTTTTGTCCCATGCATGAGGAGAAAGAGTGGTGTATGTTTACAGCTGCCTGAGATATGAGCACACTGTGGAGGAATGCACTGAAGAGAAGGATAGAACACAATACTAATCCCCAATAAACACCACTGTCTCTCTGTTATTGCACTGAGTGTTATTATGGTATTACAGCAGAGAACTGCAGGCACATTTCAGCTATCCCCTGCTTAGGACCTGCTGGTGTAGACCGTGTATTGCTGAAGAGATTGCGCTCAGTCAGGGTTCAGTGTGGGAATGGTTTGATGAACAGTGGGTCATTCTACAGGTCACACATTTAGCACAAAGACTTTCAACATGAATGGCTAATGCTCGTTAGCACACTGCCGTACCCGTCCACATCTCAACACTGCTGATAACAGCTGCTACACCCACCTGCATTTTTGTTTTATGTCTCTTTGATTGAACTCTCTCTCTCCCTCTCTTCCCTCTCTTCTCTCTCATCTCATCTCTCTACTCTCTTAGGGCACCCTCCAAACGAATTCTGGAACAACAGGTAGGACCCTGCCAAAATGCAACCTGGACACACACCTTCCAGCAACATTTGGACCAGGAAGCCTTTTACATCTTTGGACACATCCTTCATCATACTTTGGACAACTTCCTCCAACAACTCTGTACAACAGAACCTTCCAACAAATACTGGACACATGTACCACCAGACATTCTGACACACATCCATCCACAATTCTGGACCCTTAACTCCTCATCCAGCGTCACTCTCTCTCAATTCTCTCTCGTATGCATCCTTCAGCGCTGTCTACTGTCTGTCTCTCTCACATTCTCTCTCATCACTCAACTCATCTCTCTCTCTCTCTCCAGCCCTGGTATCTGTTGTTGGTCTGAACTGGCTCTCTCTTCCTCTCATCACTGAATTATTCTTTCTTTCTTTCTGTGGTTATACATCTTTCTCTGGATCTCTGTTTATAGCGCCACTTTACTTGTTCTTTTCTCTGAGCAAGTGTTCTCTCTCTCATCTCCTCACACTCATCTCTCAAATTCTCTCTGTCTCTAAACTCTCTACTCTGTATCTACCCGCGCTTGTCTCACTCTTTGTTCTGTCTCTCTGTACTCTCTGTCTACACTCTTCCCTCTCCCTCTCGTGACTCTCTCTCTCTCTCGACGCCCTCTCGATCATCCAACCAACAATTTCCCTGAAACAGCAAACTCTCTCTCTTCTCCTCTCCTCATCCCTCTCCCTCTCTCTCTCTCTCTCTCTCTCAAATTCTTCCACCAACAATTCTGGACACAACCACCCAATAAATATTCTGGAGGTAAGTCCTTCAAAAACGTCTGGACACACTTTGAATGTCAGTTTTTCCTTCACTTGTGAAAACCCGACTTACATATGGCCAGCTTCAACTAAAAAAAAAAAAAAACATGCATTAAACACATACACCGTCATGCTAATGCATCTCAGAACTTTGTCAACCAAGTAAGAACCGAACTCTCTCGAATCTTCAAATACCAAACTTTTCCGCCTCAGGCCCAAAGACTTAGAGACACAAGGCAAAATGAGCTTCTAGCATTTTCCTTTTCACATTTTCTCCACAGCTGTCAGCAACAGCTAGGTTAAAGAGGGTAGGGGTTTCAGTGTGGCTGATGTCGGCGGCTGTCCAGGCCTCCGGCAGAGGCTAATGTGTGAACGCAGAGTGAAGGAAGGAAAAAGGGGTGCAGGTGGAATGCCTTGGTCGAGGTGGTTAAGACGGTTTGTTGCTTTCACAATGCTGAAATGTGGTTTAGGAGCTAACTCTGCTGGTCAGCTAAAGTGGTCATCATCCACTGATCATTACTGCACTAAAAAGCACTGGACAGTTACTTCTTACACTCTACCTAACCCCTTTAAAACTCCAACGTCCCCATGTTGAGGGAGGGCCAACAACTCTTCAGGTCCTCACTCATGGCATAGTTAACACATAAACACATACGTTTAGGACACAAAGACTTCTACAGGGTTTGGGTCTGTTCATATCATTGCAGTGTAGGAGACGTCATTACTATGGTCGTAATAAGCTGGGCAAGAAGACCACATCGCTGGGAAAAAAACTAGATAAGAACCATCTTGCCACCTCTCCTCAATCTCTCTACTGTCTCTCTCTGTACTTGATGTTTTGGACCTTTGGAGAGGGAGTTTGTAGTGAGTAGCCTAAAGAGAGTCGAAGTGTGAGTATGTTCCTGAATGAGTTGCAGACAGCTGAGCAGGTGTGAGAGGAGTTTTTATGAGCAAGGAGGAGGAGGTGGCTGGAGAGCGTGTAATAGTTGTTCTGCGTTTGTTAGCATGACCACGTCCAACAGGCAGCCGGGCTCTTTATGTGACGTCGGTATACCTACAACAGCAGCGCTCACACACACAGCTGAGCACGCTCCTAAGCAGCGCGTAGCATCGTGCTTTCTTTCAGTGCGATACCCAGTGTTACTCTTCTTCTTGGTCAGTGGAATGACCAGATTCTCCTCAGGCCTCCCTGTACGACTCTATAGGTATGGGCAAGTCAGCTTTGCATCGACAGTCAAACACAGTAGCATGAACAATTTTTTTAATGGCACAAACAAATGTCCTAAAAAAAACAATGTATATTGATTTATCATCTGGCTCACTGCCCACCAAACGCCAAGTGACGGTGCGGCTCTCATGGTTGCACTAGGCTTTGACGTGTTGGGCGAGACCACACTTCACTCTCCTCTTCCACGCCGGCTGTCCCTTTTCCCTTGTGCGTACATCATGTAATTTTTGAAAAAGCTGAAGAGTAAAATTCAAGTTACGGGCATAAAGGACAGTATATATTTGATGGGGGAATATGCTGTAGAACGTCTTAGTGTTACTGAAACTGAGTCTAGGTTTAGTTGTAATACGGTGCTGTTGCTTTACTGCACTCGAGAACCTGCCACATGTCTGCAGTTAGCACGGATTTACCATGGCTTGTTAACTGTGTTTTATTCCACTGTCTTAAAGTTTTTACAATTCTTTAATAAGCAACGTAAGGGCAGGCTGTGCAGGTTGACACTTTGTGCACGTTCAACTCGCAGTGAGGTTTTCTTTATGCAAATGTGAACGTCTTCAGGGCCCATCTGTTGCTCTGTACACTGCTGTACTATGTAAAACGTTGATATATGAGAGGCAGACCAAAAAAAATTTTGTTTTGCAAGTCTCAGCTGACCCTCAGTTATATATCTCATTCACCTCTATCACTCAATCCAGCTAGATATGCACATAAGGTCATGACTATTCTTTGCGTTCGGCAAAATGCAGTATCCAGCTGACCTAGCCACTACAGTAGCCTGACAGGCATGTGTTCAATTCTGGGGGCTAGACTATGAACTGTGATGAGTCTGGATGGTACAGTTAGGTGCTCTTACTCCCGGATGTGTTCATTGTTACTGCCCCACCGAGTGTATATCAGGTCCACTGCTTCCAAGTCCTAGGTCTAGCATTGTAACAAAACAAACGTTATATTTTGTTGATTTTAAAATTGTGGTGCTCTTACTGTTTTCAAACTGATTTAAACTAGCACCATATTCCAGAGTTTGATGATGAGAATGTCGAGGGCCCATGAGCACTGGTATTCAGCTTTCAGCTGACTTCATGTTTGTATATCGTCTGTGTCTACTCTGTGGAGTTTGGAGTTACTTAGCTTGAGCTGTGTTTTTCAGCGTCTGTGTATATACTATGAATAGAGATAGAGATTGAGATCGCAATAGTTGTCGCAGTAGCAAGAAGTGTGTCCAAGTATAGTGATATTGTAATTCAGACTCGCGCAGTCCGGTGCAAAATGTCAAGACCACCCTACTGGTATCACTGCGCTTCATCAAGTGTTTCAGTACCAGGAAAAATATATTGTGAATGGAACATTGAAGTACAGGTCTAGAACATACTATTGAAACCATGGCAACTAAATATATCAGCAAATCTTCATGTTTAGTGTGTTTATGTATCGATGTCCTTTTAAAGTATCTGGCAACCCCAACTAATTTCCCTGCCACTACTGACATTCAATACAAATTGTGGGAAAGATTGCACGACCTTTAATTCACGGCACTTTCCATGAACTCTTTTCAGGAGAACTTGCTTTCATTTTTCTTTACAGTATTAAAGTGATCACAACCCATTCAGTGATGTTAGGGTCTAAGGCTCTGGAGTGGTCAGTTTTGTTGCTAAGACCCTGAGAATGCCACGCAGCATCTTTGCTTCTTTGCTTATTCTGGTGGTTTCGGACAAGTTACCTTACTTTCATACCCCCCCAGTGTTGCGAGCTGTCTTTCTCACGTGGAAGCGATGGATACACACACCTGTGGATTTTTGAGCAAGTGGCGAGCTTTATCTTCCTCCAAAGATAAAACTGCTCTAATGACACTAAATACCACATGTGCATATGGAAGACAATCCTCCAACAAATCTGGAAACGAATTAACCTTACCAACAAGTCTGGGATACACCCAACACAACTATGGACACTTTATTTATTTATTTATTATTTGAACAGTAATACTTTCTTCTGTTATGATCATACACTTATATTATTTGCTGACCCTAATTAGATCCTAGTCTGCTCATCATGATTTTCTTTCTCCACACTATGGAACAGCATAAAGATGTGGTAAATCTATTGCTTAATATGGGTCTGGGAAACCATCCCTTTATCACGACCGAGTTTTTGGATATCCTCCTCCAACAACTATGACACATTCTCCACCCCCTGTCTCTATCTTTATACTATGGACCAAGTACGTGGATTATTATATTTCTAATTTCCTTCTAATTAAGTTGTATGTTCTGTGGGGGTGGAAGGGCTTCTGTGTTTCTATTGCGCCCATTAACAGAAGCATTCACTTGCTGTGTTTCATCAAGCTTTGAATCGATCACTCCAACAACTACCTGGACGACCAACACACTTCCAACAACTATGGACACATCCTCTATCAATTCTGGACACATCCTCCAACAAATCTGGACATATCCTCCAACAACTCTAGACACGTTCTCCGACAACTCTGGACACATCCTCCAGGAACTCTGGAAACATCCTCCAACAACTCTGGACACACCCTCCAACAATTCTGGACACATCCACCAACAATTCTGGACACATCCACCAACAATTCTGGACACATCCTCCAACCATTCTGGACACATCCTCCAACCATTCTGGACACATCCACCAACAATTCTGGACACATCCTCCAACAAATCTGGACATATCCTCCAACAACTCTAGACACGTTCTCCGACAACTCTGGACACATCCACCAACAATTCTGGACACATCCTCCAACAATTCTGGACACATCCTCCAACCATTCTGGACACATCCACCAACAATTCTGGACACATCCTCCAACAATTCTGGACACATCCTCCAACCATTCTGGACACATCCACCAACAATTCTGGACACATCCACCAACAATCCTGAACACATCCTCCAGCAACTCTGGACACATCCTCCAACAACTCTGGAAACATCCACCAACAACTCTGTACACATCCACCAACAATTCTGAACACACCCTCCAACAATTCTGGACACAACCACCAATAATTCTGGAGGTATCCTTCAAAAACTCTGGACACATCTTTGAATGTCAGTTTTCTTGTGAAACCTGCTTCTACATATGGTCCAAGCTACTGCTGCATTAAACACCATACAAAACGAATGCTAATCCATCTCAGAACTTCCTAAATACCTTCATTGAATCTCAAATACCACTTTTCTCAGCACCAAAGATCTTAGAGACACAGCAAAATGAAGCTTCTAGCATTTCCTTTTCACATTTTCTCACAGCTGTCAGCACAGCTAGGTTGAAGAAGGGAGGAGTTTCAGTGTGGCTGATTCGGCGCTGTCAGCCTCCGCAGAGGCTAATGTGTGAACGCAGAGTGAGGAAGGAAAAGGTGTGAAGTGGAATGCTTGGTCAGGTGGTTAGACGGTTTGTTGCTTTCACATGCTGAAATGGGGAACTGCACTGTTTAGAGCTACTGCTGTCAGCTAAAGTGGCATCAGCCCACTGCTTCTGTCTCATGCTGAACTAAAGCACTGGCCAGTCTACCTAACCCTTTAAACTGCACGTCCCCATGTTGAGGCCAACACTTCAGGTCCTCACTGCATAGTGTACATGAAACACATACGTTTAGACACAAAGACTGTCCACAGGTGTTTCTGTTCTTCATTGCAGTGTGAGGAGACAAGTCATTACTATGGGTTTGTAGCTGTCAAGAAGACCCTCCTGGGAAAAGAAACTAGATAAGAACATCTGCACCCCAAACAAGAACGATGATGATGATGTTCTCCAGCAGAGGAATGGACAGACCACTCATTAGTTCAAGAATATGTTTAGGATTAATTGGACCATAAGGTGTGGAAAAGTATCTGTGAAAAGCCAAGAGCAAGTCTCCTGAAAAGAATGGAAGATAAAATAAAAACAATTTATTGAAAACTAAAAAAATAACGTTATATTATCACAAATAAATGTGAGAACATCTTAGAGAAACCATGCCATTAAAGGAGAAGGATAGATTACTTTTCTGCCTTACCACAGGGTTAAATGAGAATAGAGAACAGTGGATACAGAAGCACTGGTTTATAACATCTCCACAAAGCGAATGACTGATTAAACCAAGCCTATGAAGTTTGCCACAAGGCGTGGGTAACTTACCTGCCTATGTCGTGTCCATATCAGTAAAGTATATTACAGCCATCAGAATATAATATTAATATTAATAATTATCACTACTCACTGAACATCTGCAATCGTGGCTGTTGGGTCAGGTACAACGATAAGGTCCTTGCTTAGGTCACAGCTGAGCATGAAACAGGAATCATTCGTATATCTCATGATGTCAAACCTACCCTCCAAGTTTCGTTCCTGTCATTTAGTCCCCTTAGGGTGAACTATTTCTGCATCTATCCTTTGACGATGAGTGTACAAGGAAGATGGAAGTAACATATACTTTGGATGAAGCAATATAGGAACTGCAGGTCAGTGTCCAATATGTTTCATGTTTATATCTGCCAGTGCCGACAGATAAACACGTACAGCAGTTCAGTGTTGATCTGCTCATTGAGAATTTGATAAATACATCTCCCAACTTCTAAGGAACTGTCCAGTGCTGGAATATGTTTAGAGAAAATATCTGCCAAATGATTCCGATATGATTCTGATATTATGCTGCATCTGGATGTACCGCTTACACCAAGAAACAGCTCTGTCTATTAGAGTGAGTCTATTAGAGAGGGAGTTTTTACAGTCCTCTGTAAAGCTTGTTGAAAAGGTGCTTCTACAGGATGCGTTTGGGGGCGGACCATGAGACGTCCAGGCTCCTGACTGAATAATAAGCCTGGTGATGAAGGGTTAAACCATCACAGCACACACTGCCAGCTTGGCTTCGGCCCTGTCCATGGTTCTGAAGTCCTGCAGATTAATGGCATCCACATGACAGGCTGCTATCAGAGAGCGGAGTGCTCATATTAGGATAAGCTGCAGCGCAGTGAAGCATAATGCGATTGGGGTTGCTTTACCAAGCCGGGATTTTTCATTCTGTGTCCTGATGATCTTCCCCTGTCTGATTTCCAGGGATTAAACGCCTTCTTATATTACTTCCTGCTGGAGTTAAACAATAGCTCTCTATCAGAGCACTCTGCGGGGCTTTAGATCCCACCCTAACGTTAGCTGGATCGCGCAGTTAGCGCACGTGGAGATTACTCGACCTCATGATGTACGGCTGAGGTTAAGCATGTGAAAGGCTTCACTTGACCCCTTTCATACAACAGCTAGGGTAGCCATGTGTTTGCTCTCAGGAAAGGACGACAAAGAAAGCGACAGGATATTCAGAGATCATCCCTTTACAATCTTGAGCAGGTCCTCGACCCCCCTGCCAGCATAGACACATGCCTTTGTTTCCCAGCAGTTCCCACGAGTTTTCCACACGCAGCACCAGATATTTGTCTAGCTATACAATCACAAGAAAAAAAAAGAAATAGTTCCTACAGTGAACATCATCTATCCCTCAACCCACCAGCCCTTTCACGACTGTCCAAGAGGATTCAGAGCTCCACCTGGTAACACTAGGAAAGATGGCGAATTAAGAGGAACTGTATTAAGACATATATTGCAAAATTAATATCTACAGTGTTGAATTATGAATTATATGTCAGCGAATTAACACCTGTTGAATGAAGATCTATAGCATTAGAACCTACATTGCTGAATTAAGATCTATAGTGTTGAATTAAGATCCTAAAGTATGAAGACCTGTTTATGATCAACAATGCTGAATCAGGACTGTGCTTTAATTAAGATAGTGCTGATAAGTATGAAGACCTACAGTATTGACATAAGGCATGCAGTGCTTAATTAGGACCTATAGAGTTGAATTAATACGGATAGTGTTGGTTTAAGACCTATAGTATGAAGACCTATAGTGTTCAATCAAGTCCTGTAGTGTTGAATGAAGACCTATAGTGTTAATTTAAGACTTACAGTGTTGAATTAAGACCTATAGTATGTAGACCTTTAGTGTTGAATTAAGACTTATAGTATGAAGACCTATAGTATTGAATAAAGACATATAGTGTTGAATTAAGACTTACAGTGTTGAATTAAGACCAATAGTATGAAGACCTTTAGTGTTGAATGAAGACCTATAGTGTTGAATTAAGACTTACAGTGTTGAATTAAGACCTATAGTATGAGGACCTTTAGTGTTGAATTAGGACTTATAGTATGAAGACCTTTAGTGTTGAATGAAGACTTATAGTAGGAAGACCTATAGTATTAAATAAAGACCTATAGTGTTGAATTAAGACTTACAGTGTTGAATTAATACCTATAGTATGAAGACCTATAGTGTTGAATGAAGACCTATACTGTTAAATTAAGACCTATAGTATGAAGACCTTTAGTGTTAAATTAAGACTTATAGTATGAAGACCTAAAGTATTGAATAAAGACCTATAGTGTTGAATTAAGACTTACAGTGTTGAATTAATACCTATAGTATGAAGACCTTTAGTGTTAAATTAAGACTTATAGTATGAAGACCTAAAGTATTGAATAAAGACCTATAGTGTTGAATAAAGACATATAGTGTTGATTTAAGACTTACAGTGTTGAATTAGGACCTATTGTATGAATTGGACCTACATTCCAATATTGGATCTATAGGGTTAAATAAAAACCTATAGCATTAAGGCCCATGGTGATGTTGAAGACTCAGTAAGTTGAATTAGGAACAACAGAGGGAGATTAGGATCTACAGTGTTGAATTAAGATGTACAGCATTAAATTAAGACCTGTAGAGTCTGAATGACTGCGTTGAATTAAGACCAACACAGGCAAATTAGGACCTACATTGTTGACTTAATATCTATATCTAGTGCTGAAATAAGCAATAAAACACGCAAGACCTACCGTTTTAAACAAAGACTTATTCTGCTAACACCTATATTACTGAATTAGGATCTATAGTGCTGAATTAAGACCTGTTAAGACATGATGCTATAGTCTATAGTGTCTAGTGTCCCCATACTGCTGCATTAGAATATATAATGTTGAAATAGATTTATACCATTGATATACAGCATTAAGGTCTATAATGTGAAGATATGTAGTGCTGATGTAGGACCTGGAATGTTTAATTAAGACGTATATATGGCACTGATATAAGACCTATATTATTAAATTGAGATCTATAGTGCTAAGTCTATGGTGTATAGGTAAGCCGCAACCTGCAATATCAAGACATATAATAATATTAATAATAAGGCTATATGGCATTGATATGCAGCATTAAGACATTCTGTGCTGGATTAAGACCTATAGTGTGATGAGCTGTACTGTTGAAGTAGGACCTATGATGTTGAATTAAGAAATACATTGTTGAATTGAGATATATAACACTGAATTAAGACTTGTAGTGCTGAATAAAATGCTACATTATTAATAATGGCTAAATTACGATCTATAGTATTAAATTAAGTAACATTGTGTTGAATTAACAACTGTTAAAACCTACAGTGTTGAATTTAGATATATAGTGTGAAGAGCTATAGTGTTGAAATAAGACCTATAATGTTGAATTACGATCTATAGTGCCTGATGTAAGACAACAGTACAGATGTAAGCCTATAGTTTTGAATAAAGACCTACACTGTGAAGACTTATATTATTAAATTAAGTTCTATAGTGCTGCTCTGTGATCTGTTAAGACCTACAGAGGTGAGTCTATAGTGCCCATTAACATATAAAGTGAGATATAAATTGAATTAGGATATAAAGCGAGATGTTAATATACATATACAGCTAAACATATTGTAAGGTTTACAGGTATGTAAGGTATTGTGAGTGTGAGTGTGTGTGTGTGTGTGTGTACTATGTATAATGTTATTACTCTGTGCACTGCGAGCTACTGTAATAAACACCATTCCTTACATAATTCCTTGTATGTGTGAACATTCATGGCAAATAAAGCTGGTCCTGATTCTAAGATATGAATTGAGATACACTGTCTTGAAATAAGACATGTAGTATGTATAATAAAGACCTACCTTATCAAAACCTACATTGCTGAGTTACGATCTATAGTGTCGAAATAAGAGATGTGGTATTAAATAAAGACCTGTAATGTCGAAATAAGAGGTGTGGTATTGAATAAGGACCTGTAATGTTGAATTAAGAGGTGTAGTGTTGAATAAAGACCTGTAGTCTTGAATAAAGACATGTATTGTTGAATACGGACCTGTAGTGTTGAATAAAGACCTGTAATGTTGAATTAAGAGGTGTGGTATTGAATAAAGACCTGTAGTGTTGAATAAAGACCTGTAGTGTTGAATAAGGACCTGTAGTGTTGAATAAGGACCTGCAGTATTGAATAAGGACCTGTAGTGTTGAATAAAGACCTGTAGTATTGAATAAAGACCTGTAGTATTGAATGTTGAATAAAGACCTGTAGTGTTGAATAAGGACCTATAGTGTTGAATAAAGACCTGTAGTGTTGAATAAGGACCTGTAGTGTTGAATAAGGACCTGTAGTGCTGAAATGATGACCTGCAGTATTAAGACCTGTAGAGCATCACTAACACAATATTCACAAAGTCCACTTAAATCCAAAGAGAATCCAGCACTGTGAATTTCCTGCGTCTGAAAGTGATCTCCGGTGATCAACCTACCAAGCCACGCTGCCTCACTCCGCTGTGCTGAGCGGTATATCCGTGCTGGAACCACATAAGGAACCATTTTTGCCGAGAGGGATGAAAGAGCGGCTCGTGATCTCTCCTTTATCGATAAAAGTTCAGTTGTGGTGATTCATCGACACGCCTTACGCACGGAGAGGCTCCGGTACAGTAAACTTACTCCTGCCACACACAGACGCGCGCGCAGATACGGAGACTTACCGAGTGCCGTGTGGTCATCTCTCTCTCTCTCTCTCTCTCTCTCTTCCTCTCGCTCCGTGTCTCGCGCTCCCGCCGCCTTCAGCGCTTTCTCGCGCTGCTCTCCGTCCAGACTGCCGAGCGAGAGCAGCACGGGCGGGGGGGCGTGGCGAGCGCGCGCGCGGGCACGCGCACGACTGGGTGACGCGGAAAAGCGGGAGGAGCAGCCAAAACCCACGCTGAGGGAAAAGTGCAGTTAAATTAATGTTAAATTAAGTGACAACTCAGGTAGAAGCGCTTAAACGCACATTTAACTACAATACAATCAATTTACAGAGGATGTAGCGTAAATATCTCCTATCTACCCTGATCACAATCGAAGTCCTACGTGGTTCAAGATCGAGTTGTTAGCTAGCAAGCCAAATTGTGTCTGAACTCCTTTAATTCTATGCAGGTTTAAACGGGTCTCTGCTGGTTTAGGCTGGCGTAGTTGTATAGGTTGACCAGCATCAAAAATGGTGACCAGCCGTCCTGGACTATACTGGTTTTTCTAGCAGGTTTGGAAAACACGGCTCACATGCTCCTGTATTGAACAGGCACTTAAACAGGCAGCAATAATTACCCGGTGTTCACCCTAGCGTGAAACTAACAGGCTATGTTCAAAATCGCATACTACAGTACTATGTACTCCATACTGGCCCCTGTGTGTAGTACACAGTACAGTAACAAGTTTTGACCTACAGTGTAGGATACTAAAACAGTCAAATGACCAGTTACCTGATATTTATCTAACAGCTGTTATCACTAGATACTGTGTCCACTGTTTAGAGTTAGCTGCTGCTAACGCTGCTCGGTTCACTTGAAATACGTTTAACCTAGCTTTTAGCTACCCTCGGCTATGTCACTCTAAACCTGAACCTCTAAAGCGAGTTTATCTTTTATTAAACTTCAGACATGTATATTTTAGCTTTCTGAGGCTCATCCTAATGAAAACATACCGCACTATAATTACTACACCCACGTTTATACTTTGCTCCCCGGTGTTACCCACCACCATTGTCTCTGGCTGAAGCAGGTTGAGGGCTGGTGAGGCAGCAGTGCATGATGGGATGCGATACACCAGGAGGATAGCTCCCCCTGTATACTAGAAACTCTGACTGGAGTAGTACACCATCCGGGTATCTCCAGTGCACTACAGACTTTCCATTTGGTCGAATACTGCATACTACGTTTAGGTAGATGTAGTACACGAGTAATAGCTAAGTATAAATGTAAGTATAGTGGTTGCAGTGGGGTATGTTTATCAGAATGCGCTTCAGAAAGGTAAAATATACAGGACTGAAACGTAATAAAAGATAAGCTCGCTTTAGAGGTTCAGTTTTAGAGTGAAATAGCCAAGGGTAGCTAACAGCTAGGCTAGGTGTATCTCAAGTGAATTGAGCAATATTGGCAGCCACTAGCTCTAAACAGTGGATACAGTAGTAACAGTTTCATTACAGGAAGGGATACACCATACTGAGCTGGACTCTGAGAGCTGCTTTGGCTTTTACAAAATGCAAACAGATAAACACATTATTTACCAGAATACATTTATTTTTACAGGCTGTTATGACAGTTTTGGTGTGAACTCATATTTATACACCATTGTTGGGCCGACCACCACCACAGCGGCTGTCGCATCACTGTCGACCAGTTTTTCATAATTTTCCAGAGGTGAGAAGCTCCTCCCTTTCCAGTTCCCATTGCATTGTGGGACAACGGTGTCCATCATTACCATGCTCAAAGATTGTCTGCATTGTGAAGTTTTGAGTATATTTAACTGGCATTTGAAACTGTACTATATACTACATACTTAAACACTAGTTAGTGTTAGTATTAAGTACACATTTGGGACACACACAATGAGGGAGTACCATGGGAGTACACAACATCCAAGGAGGGCAAACACTTCTGACCCACCCTTGGTCAGTTACAGTCAAGGGTGTAGGAGTAAGTTGGCATGAGGTGTGGCACATTTAGTACTATGAATCAAAGCCCACCCAATCCCCTTTAATTAGCTATAAGCTGATCACCCATCACCTTCTCCTGCCACTCCCGCTTGTGTACCAGTATCCTCTTAATAAAACTATATGTTTATAATAATGTAATGCTAGATTATGATTGATGTCCTTGTGTTTATATCTGCTGAATAGTTACAAGAGATGTGGTTATTTGAAAAAACACAGTAACTGTGTGTCCTGTGATGGCTCTTTATTTATTCATTTGGTGGCCTTTCATCGAAATGAGTTTTACAAGACAGAGACAAGACTAACATGTGAGGTTGTAAACAGTGAGGTTGTTTCCCAAACATCATACTCTGGAACGTTATATACCACACCTCTGAAAGCACAAGTGTGGTTTACTATTTTTACACATTATTGCGTGCGGTAGTGTACAGTTTAGGATGCGAGACTAACGTTACTTGATGTCTCAGACTTTCTGAAAACCTAAGCGTAGTTAATCATAACGATTGCTACCCAAAGCCTCCTGATACGTTATCTGAACAAGATGTTACACATGAGCGGTTTTCATAGCTTGTAGCTATTCATTGTTCTCATTACTGAACTCTGATGAAAGCTAATTTCATGATGCTCCAACAAGGAGAGAGCTGAGGCCAGAAAAGCTGGTGATTGAACAAGCACCTCAACATAAACCTTAACAAAGGCTAAAAATGGCCGAGCACAACTTGCTGCCAAAACATGCTAATTTTCCCTCAATAATAATTTTCAAAATAAAAGTCACAGTTTTGTCTCCCCATGTGGTTTCCATTAAACATATCCCACCCAGTTCCTTGGTTAGAGTTACTATAATTAGCGACAAACTAAACCACCCAGCAAAAACATTGGTCACAAGAAACTGACTACAATACAATACCACTACAACAGTTTTTTTACCTGGGCAATAATCAACAAGTCAATTAGAATGTGAATTCAGGTGGGGAAATTTAGGGTATGTTCAGACAAGTTTAGACAAATCTATATTATTGCTCTGTCTTGCAGATTGCTAGTGTCTGTCCACTTAAAATCAAGCTGCTGGAGGAGAATTCATTTCCAGTTTTCATCAGAAGTAGCCATAGTAATGTAATAAAGTTTCCCCTAAACATTTTGGAAAACAAAGTGACTGTGGAGAGTATGAGAAAGAAACATCAGAACAACAACAGACTGCAAATGTTCCTTATTATAAAGACACAGAAAATTCAGGAAGTTGCCTCCCCGTGGAGCTCTACCACTTGTTCGGATATAACACGTCAAATAGAGCCCAGTACAGGGAAGGTACAACACCACAGTAAATATGTGGTATCATTTTCACACTTGGTAATAAAGTACCTCGGCCTAAACTCGTCAGTACTGAACTCCCTACAGAGAATGTCGCACCTCCAGCATCAATCAGCCTAGCAAGTGAACTTTGTTAGGCTCTATTCTCCCCTTTGTGGGGTATTTTCTTTTCACAAAACAGCCCAGGAACTGGAACTGAGTAAAAAGGTAGATTCTTTTTCTTTGTCAGTATACACTCATCATCATCAAAATAAATAAATAAACAAATAGCTGCATCCAGTGCATCCCAATGCTTTTGGGAAGGAAGATAAAGCTTACCAAGAACAATAAATGATGAGAAATTTAGACTGATATGGGCATTATTGTCTCTCAGTATGGCGTCGGTCGGCCATGTTTGCTAACACAACATGCCAGATGTCTCTGCATGGAGTTGTTGAGATTCCTAATGGTGTCCTGCAGCTTGAATATTCTCACACAGTTCCTGCAAATTGTGTGGTAGGGGCGAAGGTGGAGTATACCACACCTTCTGGACGTGTAATGCGTGACAACAAACCGTTGATGTTGGCCTTAACCACAATGCCCTCACTCACAGATTAGTTGGTCATCTGCACCAAGACAAACGTGACGTGGTGTTAAGGGCAGTTGTTGTAACAGTAACAGTCTTTGTGCATGTAGTCCTGCATTGTGTAGCCATCTGGCAATGGTGCTGGCACTAACAGGATGACTCATGGAGGGCATCATCATGGCCAATCGATCAGTCATGTACAGTGATAAGGCCTGTCCTTGCATTTGCATCTCTCACAATCTCAGACCTATCCAGCAAGTTTCATTCTTGTAAGTTGATTGAACGTGTGTACATAATTCAGTCACTGATATGTATAAACAAGCAATAAAGTGTAAGTATGTCCAAACTAATGGAAACTAAATGTTCAATGGAGGATTATGAGGCTCACTTTGTGTTTTTTCATAGGTTGATTAAGAAATGAGTATTAAAACTTTAGATATAATAGGTTTTTTGTTGTTGTTAACTTATTATTGGCACTGTAGTGAGCTCAACATTTCATCTTACTGACTTTTTTAAGTTACAGCAGCAGATCACATTGCAGAGTGTATGCCATTTCCAACACTGGCTGTTCCAACAGTTTCTCAAAGTTCTTGCTTACTCTTGCTAAGGCTGATGGACTCCAGGCCTTAGTTTGATGTTTGGATTGTGACCTGCTAATGCACCGGACAGGAAAAGCCTCCTAAACAAACCAGGTTCTGGGAGTTTTGTGTAGCATTTATGACCCATGCACTGTGTGCTGTTTTGGTTTTGTGACTTATTGAATGGAGGAAACATCAACATGACATACGCAGACGTCAGGTTTGGTAGCTATTTTAGCACACACGCTATCTGCAGTCAGAAAGTCGGTGACATAGCGCAGACATCCCTGCTGAAGCTCAAACAGCCTAAATGCATGAGGCTGTTGTTCTTTTTTTTTACTGATTTAAAGGCAGCTCAGAAAAGAGCTATGGTTCCTCTCAACATGATCCATGTCGCTGTCACTGAGATTTCCCAAGGTGGATGGACGGAGTAACAAGACAGTGACCTAAATCACAGGTGTGCCCACAAAATGGATCTGTACAGATGCATGGATGTAATGTGACAGCTCGGAGACACGGGCACAGATGGGAGGGAAGTCACTTTACACCCAAGACCTGCTACATCCTTCTTACTGTCTGCTGGAAAAAAGAGACATTAGAGGAGACATCTCATGCCGGAGTAGTTAGTGATGCTGTGATGTGCCAAATTAAGCCCTGTTTGAGCTGGGATGGCTTTATCAGAGGAGGTCTCTTAATGTAATTTGTAAGGGCTTAGACTGGCTGATTTGTATTGGGTTAAGGTAACTGTGCAATTGCTTTGTAGCCTGGACTGAAAGTCATAATCAATAAAAATAACAACATGGCACAGAACTGTTTTATTAGCAAGTGTTGTTATTACATTACTGAGAGGTGGATTGGACTTCTATTACTGAGGGAACTCATTCAGCCATTTACAGAAGGCCATTGCCATTTATCACAGTTATTGCTTCCAGGTTGAAAAACTGTGCACACTGCAGATTTGTACTGGATTATCTCATCAGGATAATCTGTTTGTTCAGTAAAGTAGCAGGGCCGTGACAAGCCGATTATTAAGAACACCATCATGCAACTCTAATAACTTACCTGTAACGGCCCTGGTGGCACATATGATATGTAGAAGAAAAATTCTCTGGGTGACTTATTGACTGCTTTAACGAAGACTGCTGTCTCCCTCTGTAAGGTGGCCTTACAGTATCACTCAGAAGTTTAGACACACGCTACTAAATTGTGTTTCAGGAACAGTGGAACTTATATAATAAGTGGAACTTGTATAATAGTATTATAATGTAATTATGTAATGATATATATCACTTTGATATGGCAAAGGTAACGTGCATTTGTAGGATTGTGAGATCCAGTTTGGGCTCATGCCAGTTTCCTTTGTTTTCAATCCTTTCTTTTTTGTTACTTCCTTGATTTGTAATGGTGCCACCTTGTGGCGAATCTTTAGTCTGCTAAATACGAGTGAGTGTGTTACAACCCAGTTTGAGGTTTGCATGTCAAAGAAAGAGGAACTAGAGGAAGGCACAACTAGGTGGAGGGGTATTGTGAAAGCTGCAAAAAGTAAAACAGGACAAGAGAAAATTAAACATGGGGAAATGCTTTTGGTAACACCTTATTGATTGGTTTGGTTATAGAATGAAACCAACGGTTAGACACTGTCCATCCCTGTCTGTCTCTATCCCTGCGCATACTGATCACACACCAAGCTCACCTCAAAGCTGTGTGCCTTTTTAATTGCCTGAATAATGTTAAGCTACGTGCCTTGGCTTATTCCCCAGCTCAAACAAAAGTCTAGCCTTTCCCTCCGAGCCTCTGAAAATGAGCTGTGGGACACCCGCCCCCTTTCCTCCTTCCCCCACTCTCCCTCTTCCCCATCCTGGAGCTGACATTTTGCAAATGCGCTCAGTGGCTTAAGACCAAAGCACACCTGTTCCTCCTTGTTAAGTGTACATATGAGAGCAGGAAGAAAAGTTAGAATTCATTACTCTTCTCTATCTGGGGCGATGGAGGAAACATCTGGTAATCTGGTGTCCTATTAGTAAGTGCTGGGTGTGCTGGGATAAAAAGGCTTCTAGACCTGTAGTCGCAATTATTTAGCGAAGTCTGGGTGATCAAAGAAAGTAGGCTACTGGAACTGCTTCAACCGTCAACATGCAGAGGTTTCTTCTTACATAAAACGAGACATCAGCCAAATAGTTTAGAAGTGCTCCTGCTCTTCAATCAAACACTGGAAATATTGTATAAGTTTGCAGAATGCATTGAGGAGGATATCCTTTTTCAAAAGAGCAAAACAGGTTGTAGAGGAAAGGCAGAGATGTTACAATCTGGAAACAAGGAAACTACTCGAACCCAAATCTATTAGTCAAAGTTTCCATGCACACAACAGCCCAACTAAGGTATTACCGAACCTGGATGTTTATTTTTAAAAATGTGTCTAGAACCATTTACATGCAAGGCAGGATAGCCTGTCTTGAAACTCATTACCAGTTTTACCAAGTGTTTGTGTTTGTGACTTGTTCACCATTTGCCCTCAGGGGTAATCTCAACGCCATCTTAAGGACCCTTCTTTTGGTTCATGTAAAGTGGATTTGAGATCAGCCACAGCAGGTTCTGTGGCTTTTATTTCCCTAGCATACTAAATTTAGTTGCCAGACATGGACGGTTTAAATGGTCCATTTTTCCAAATTAAATGGAAAGTTAAGCTATACAAAAAATATATACATACATACATTTATTATCAAATGAACAGTTTCACAAATAGTAGCACCCAGGAGGAATTAACGGACTGGAATGAAACTTGGTGGGTTGGTTTTATATTGTGGGATATGCCAGTGATTCAATTTTTACACTTGCCCATGCATGTGATATAAGCTAGGATATGTATTATCACTGTATCTGACTGACCTAACAACCACTTGTTGTCTTCATGGAGACAACCAACGAATCCGTGCATGGAGGCACTATGGCCAGTGGCAAGATGGACAGTTTGTTGTCACGCGTCTCAAAATCAGAATGTTTTGGAACCCCTGAACGTCTTAAATTCTAAATATTTCCTTGTTATGATGTTATGCTGCCCATTTAAAAGTCATTAGCCTACTTCCTCCACACTTTGCTAGCTTCTGTCTATAGTTCTGTCTCTAGAAGCAAATTGGGTCACACAGTTGGTCCATCAAATCGCATCTATAACTATGTTGCTGTAGCAAACATACCCAATTTTCAAATCTCAGTTAATGTATGGAAGAGTACAATACCAAACTAGCTAAGAGCATTTCTAAAAGAAGAAACAAACATTTTGTTGCAGCTGAAGCATCAGTGCCACTGTGGCAGAGTTAGCAGCCAGCCAATGCTGGAGTAACCATCTAACATGGGACCCTCTGAATACCAGGCAGTATTCCAGACACTGTAGACTGCTTATATACAGGGTTTCCAGCTAGACTACTTTTTGAATAAGATACTGTATAGAGTACAGCTAGCCAGGACAGAGGTCATTTACATATCTCAGTCTTAAAGGTACAGTAACAAAAAGCATCTCTGAGGGATAAATACAGGTTGGGAAACAGTCTTGCAAAAACTTTTATGAATTATATTATGAATTATGTTGTAGTCAGGACAATTCTTGGTGGACAAGCTGTGTTTTTGGCCAGTTACTATGAGCTAATGAATAATCTGTCACGTAAAAGCACAAAACGTTCAGACACGCTATAAATGCTACATCCGAGTGTAAATCTGTGGTGACTGAAGAGTTAAACCAGCGTCTACAGTGGTTATAGAGTAGATGTAACTAAATTAACTTTTAAAGATCCACCTTAATTTTTTTATGAAATAGCACATTCATATGTCTGTTCAGGTTCTCGTGTGTAACTGCTGCAAAGTGGAACGAACCTCCAATAGGAAGTTCTTATGTGATCACTTGTTAGCTACCCTGTTTATCCTAGTACAGCATGTAAAGATGAAAATGCATTTCAGAAAAGGTTGCGTTGTTTGTGTGTGTATAGTAGGGGAAATGGGGTCAGAGTTTAAGGTGGACTGTTCTGCATCATCTGCAACTTCTGGTCTGAAAACACTCCAGTCCTGCCCACACTTACAGGGGTTGGACAATGAAACCTAAACACCTGTCATTTTAGTGTGGGAGGTCTCATGGCTAAATTGGACCAGCTTGGTGGCCAGTCTTCATTAATTGCACATTGCACCAGTAAGAGCAGAGTGTGAAGGTTCAGTTAGCAGGTAAGAGCACAGTTCTGCTCAAAATACTGCAATGCACACAGCATTATGGGAGACATACCAGAGTTCAAAAGAGGACAAACTGTTGGTGCACGTCTTGCTGGCACATCTGTGACCAAGACAGCAAGTCTTTGTGATGTATCAAGAGCCACGGTATCCAGGGTAATGCCAGCATACCACCAAGAAGGAGGAACCTCCACCAGCATCTATTATATGTCATTCCCAAGACGAACTGACGCTGTATTGGCCGCAAAAGGAGGCCCTACACCATACTAATAAATGATTGTGGTCTAAAACCAGGTGTTTCAGTTTCATTGTCCAACCCCTGTATATCTTAAGTGGACTTCAGGAATAAAACAAGACAAGGATTTGAAAATGATTCTGTGGACATGTTTGTTTTGGTGTATCAAAGCTACAAAACACTGCTAAGGGTTTTATATGTCCAAAGCTATTTTGAACAAACCAGCAGGATCTCCCACTCATTTAAATGTCGCTCAGCATATAGATCAGCAATGAATTTGTCAGACCATGACAGGCAAACTGTTATATGGTAATCTTTGTTATTGTGATTATGGCTCATATGCCTTATGTAAGGATATATTCAGCAGGCAAGCAAATTTTCGATGTTGGAATTTAAGTAGTTATTTATAGAAGGGAACACAATTAAGAGCAAAATCCCAAAGTCTCTGAAGTCCTCTTTACATCACATTAGCATAAAACCCAAAACAAGCAAACACAAACATGTACAAATAGCTTTTTTTGCAAGCTGGTCACCCAGACAGGCCTTGAACCTGCTGACTACTGTAAATAGCTGCAGATTCCTGACTCATTACAGTTTAGCACTGTCTTTATGTATGAGCAATGTCCAGGCAAGTGATAATCACATCTCTTACTGTAAAGATTAAACATTAGGTGTCAATTTTAATGAAGCAGATTAGATAAATATGAAGCGCTGCTGGAATTCCACACTTAAATACAAATCATAATGTGTACATAGTGTACCTGGTCTAATAAAGCAGAGCAACCCTTGATATAGAGAATCCAAACTTGTAAGCTTTGCAATAGCAAGGTTCATACAGTACTGTGAATAAGTCAGAAGCCGCCCTTCATTGATTTAACGACCAGTTTTCAATCGTTCCAGCAACAGTTAAGTACAGTTTTCCAGTTTTCCAAATAACCATTAAGTAAAAGTTATTTGTTTGGAGAAGTTTCTGAGGAAATTAGACAGAGGATAATCCACATGCATTAGAAAGGAGAACCTTAAAAAGGTGAAGAAAGAAATGATTAAATAGCAGCCATGCCAGATGTGGTAGACCACCAAACCGTCACCCCAGATTAACAGTACATACAGCTTTCATCTTTGAGAGAGGGGAAAAAGTCATGGTCCACTCTTATGTCAGATCTAAAAACATCCACAGATGTTTATGCCCATCCTTCCACTGTGAGAAGACAACTCAACACAGTGGTCTGAAATGATGTGCATCAGCTTAAAAGCATTCACTAAAAAAGAAACTCACAAATAAAACACAGAAGCTGCTGGTGTTCTCAGAACAAAGGACTGACCACCCCAGAGTCCATGCCTCAGGTTGAGAACTAAAGTCGGCTTCCTATTTAACAGCTTGTTTTATGAATTTTCTGTTCCATCTGAATGGTGCTAAAGTATCACTCTGCAGCATTTACGGTGGAATGGGACTTTAAAAAGCTGGGGAATAGGAAGCCTACTTCACCCTCATTTAAAGATGAACACCAGTCATGCCTGTTAAAAGTTCGGTTCCTTGGAGAGGATATGAAGAGTGGCAACATCACCTTCACAACCTGGAACAGTACATTTCTGCTCCGTTGCTCTCCTGCCAGATGTACATTTTCTGGGTGTCAATATTAAGTCAGTATGAACGAGTCAGAATTTTGGAATTGGCCTCTTTTGTAAATACAGGATTTGTATTTAAAAGAGGAACAACAGCATTTAACGTCCACTGAATGTCAGTTCTGTCTACTGAACTCTCCTCATTCAACTATGCCAATGTAAATACAGGGTTTCATTCTAACACTGAAGCCATGTGTAGACATTTTACTGAAGATCACCTGTGGATGGTGCTTTTAATTTATTTTAGTTTAATGGATTCTGTAAGTCATTGGATTCACTTGGAGTTCCCAAATTTACAATACAACCGGTTTCGTGGTGTACCACACCCAGTTTATTTGGCTATGCTACAGTGGTACTGTTCTGTTGAGGTCAGACTTCACTGTAATGATATCTCGGCAGGTAAAATTTTACAGAGACTTTACATAGACTTTGAGACTTTGAGATTGTTGTATGCTCGTTATATCCCCGTACGGGCCAACAACCTTTCTTATGAATTTCCCTCTGGGATCAATAAAGTATCTATCTATCTATCTATCTATCTATCTATCTATCTATCTATCTATAAGATTATTTACTTTTAAACATGTTTTTACGTTACTTTATGTTATTGTACATCAAATATTCTTACGCTATATGTAATTTAGCTTGTTTTAGCTTTCTAATATCGTAAAATAAGCACAAATATCTGCCAATATATGACATTTTTTTAAGACATTTCACTAGTTAATATCCAAGATGTTTAGCTGAATCTCAATTCATCTCAAAACTAGCAACTGACACTCTAGCTCTACTCTATTTGTGACCTGAGCCAAGACCTTTGTTGTTTGTAAACTTCAGAAACAGGATTTACAGCATCAATGGGGTCAGATTTCCCTGTTAAATGCATTGTCCACACTGATCTTGGCTGAACTGCAGTCAGTTTCAGAGCTAAATCATACTGTAATGAGCATATTTGAGATTTTGACTGAAGTATAAACTGCACAGTAAGCCATCTCATCCATAGTATGACCTTAACTCCACTTGAGGAATCTCTCATTTAGTCAAGAAGCTCCTACAACGTTTCTCCTAGCCTCCTATCAAAGCATTCCCATCATGATACTGTATCAAGGCTTCCAGGCCCATCATTTTGCCTGCGGGTAATCGTCTTTATCTGACGGCTCACCTGCAGTCTCTGCAGTGGGTGGATGGGATAAATATGGGTTTTCAGATACGTGGTGGAGTCAGGCTCAGTCTCCAGTCAAGCCTCGGAGTGACTGCTCACCAGCCAGAATTACTAAGAGGCTGAGAGAGCAGTAGGAAAGACAGAGAGAAGAGAAACCTTTGACAGCCCGAGATTTTAATGAGACTCTGAACCTCTACACCACTGAAGGTGAAGTTTTCTAAACTGATGTATTTAGAAGCATTTACTGAAAAAAAAACCCTTTATAAACACATTATAAAAGTCTGTTCTCAAACACCAGTTAATGGGAGAGTAGAAGTTACAGAGATGAATAACAATACTACCAAAACTGATCTATAGTTAGAGCATTCCACTCGCAGCGTTCTAGAGTTTTCCACTGCAAACTCAATTAACATATTTTACAAATACCCAATATTATAAATAATACAGTGACAGTACTCAAAGCAGAAAAATCACATTACCTTAAAAATGCTTTTACCCAATGCAAATGAGAACATTTCCAGAGGCATACTGAATTATGAAATTCGCGAAACAGGGGAGGCCAATGGAAGCAATTTTGCAGTACAGAATGACATTCATGTGTATTTATTGTATTATTGTTAGATGTAGCACCTTGGTCCTGGAGGAATGTTGTTTTGTTTCACTGTGTACTGTACACCACTGTATATGGTTGAAATGACAATAAAAACTACTTGACTTGACTTGACATGACAAATAGAATATTAAACACACATTTTAAAAAGATTCCACTGTAAAAAAAAAAAAAACAGTGCTTAAATGTAACAGTGCTTAAATGTAAAAGTTTTGCAAGAATTCAAAATTAAAGTCATTTAATTTCTTATAAATACTTCCTTTTACTGCAATTCAGCAGTTTAACTAGTTGAATGAGTCATTGATTATGATACCATAATAATAATGACAGTAATAGCCATTTAACTATACACAAATGTCTTATAAAGGTGATCATTTGTTTTTTTTTTTTTTATGAATTTATATTCTATTTCTGAAAATGAACAACAGCAGTACTAAAATAAAGTGTATGTATGTCTATTTATCTATATGAAAATTACTCGGAGATGTTACTTTTTACAGTGTGGCTCTTCAGTGGAGTGACTCCAAAAAGCCTTTCTGGAACCTTTATCTTTAAGACCATGGCTGTGCTGCAGGATCTGCGAATATGGGAAAACAGCAGTTTAGGAAGTTTTAAATGGGATCTTCACTGTGTTAATTATTTACCTCTCCCGCAGTCTGAAGCCCTTCCTCATTCAGAGTTTCTAGGACACAAAAGCGTCAGCCTTATGAGAGATACATACGCGCACACACACACACACACACACACACACACACACGTACACACACACACACACACACACACACACAAACACACACACAAACACACACACGTACACACACCCCCACCCACACACACACACACACACACACATGCACACACAGACACACATACACACACACACACACACACACACACACATGCACACACAGACACACATGCGCACACACACACACACATGCACACACAGACACAACTGCACACACACACAGACACACATGCACACACACAGACACACATGCACACACACACATGCACACACACACAGACACACATGCACACACACAGACACACATGCACACACAGACACACACGTACACCCACAGACACACAGACACACACGTACACCCACACACCTATACACACACACACACACACACACACACACACACACAGACACATTACTGCTACATAGTTTAGAATCACGGTTATGATCAATATAAATCCTGATTAATTACTTCAAACTATCAAAATATCCTATTGTAACAAATGTATGTT
Source organism: Prochilodus magdalenae (assembly GCA_024036415.1). Classification (NCBI taxonomy): domain Eukaryota; kingdom Metazoa; phylum Chordata; class Actinopteri; order Characiformes; family Prochilodontidae; genus Prochilodus; species Prochilodus magdalenae. The sequence goes on along the minus strand of JAMWET010006340.1, from coordinate 205,948 downwards.
TATTCACCACAGATATATACAGAATTAATAGGATAAATGAACAAAGTCAATATTTTACATCAATTCAAACCACTTCAACTTCTGTCCTGCTCCATTTTTACAGTGTGTTTTCAAACAGTGTGTAAGAACAGTGTGAACACAGTAGAAAACAATTCCATTATAATTTGTGAGCTCTAGAGGATCAACAATGAACCTCAATAATTATTATTACTTATTATTATAAACTGGAGTATGGTTTCAAACCCCAGTGACTTAAGACTCGACTCAGACTCTAACCCCAGCAACTTAAGACTCAACCTGGACTCAAACCCCAGTGACCCGAGACTCAGCTCAGACTTGAACCCCAGTGATTTGAGAGTCATAGTGCACTTTAGCATCAGTGATTTGAGAATCAACTCTGACAACAACCCTAGTGACTCGAGACTTAATTTGTATATGAACAAATGATGGCTCAAGACTCAAACCGGACAGTGACTCAAGACTCAAGTGTGACTCGAATGTCAGTAACCTAGAACTCTACTCAGACTCAGACCCCAATGACCTGAAACTCAACGTGGACTGGAACCCCAGTGACCCGATACTCAATACTAAAGACTCAATATGGCCTTAAACAAGAGTAAACTTGAAATCAAACACCAATAAGCTTCAACTCAAACCCCAGTGACATTGGGATGGTGCCTACTGTGGCAGACGTGGCACTACTGAAGATTGGAAAAGTTCAGCATGAACTTTAAGCCTCTTCAGTCTGGACTGCCTCTTCGAATCAGATATATATCAGCAGTCGGACCACATCTTCTTTTTCCTCTACCCAGCATACAGACCAGTTCTCAAGCAAGCTCCCCTAGTAAATAGACCAGTTAAAGCATGGATCAAATAAGCCGATTAAATAAACTGCTATTCTTTAAGGCTGCCTTTCTAGTAACAGCTGGGAGGTGTTCCTGGAGAATGGCACTGTTGACCTGGAGGAATATGCCACAGGTGTAACAAGCCATATCAGCACCTGTGTTGAAACATAGTCCCCACGAAGCGCATCCAGACAAACCCAGATAAAACTCTAGATTAGGAGTGAGATTTGGTCCAACTGCCATGCTGCCCTGCCAGATAGGCTGAATGACTTCTATGTTCGCTTTGAAGGCCTCAACACAGAACAATCAAAGAGGGCTCCATGGAAGAAAGAGTCGCAGAAGCCAGCATCTGCAGTTTCCTCTGCAGAACTGAGGAAGATTCTTAACAATTAACCCATAAAAAGCAGCTGGCCCTGACAACATACCTGACTGTCCAACCACCATTGTGCTGCTCTCAAAGAAAACTACAGTGGGTTGTCTTAACTGCTACAGGCTGGTCTGACTGGCTTCAATTGTAATGAATTTTAAAAATGTCATATTGGCCTACATCCACAATGCTGTACTGGACATTCTGGACCCCCTTCAGTTTGTATATCAACCAAATAGATTCCATCTGCACTGCCATCCCCACACCTCTAGACCACCCGGGGAGCAAAGACAGCTATGTGAGAATGCTGCTCTCTGAATACAGCACAGCGTTCAACACCATCATCCCATCCAAGCTGACTGAAGAGCTCCAAACTCTTGGACTGACACTCTTCTTGTGCAACTGGGTACAAAGTCGATGACTGCTGACTATCAAATGAGATCAGAGCTGCACAAACCATGTGCAACAATTTCGTTCTCACCTGGTCGCACAACTCAACATAACTGGTTAAGAGAGCACAACAATGACAGCATTTCCTGTACAGACTCAAGAAATCTGTTATCTGAGGCAGTTTTCTGAGGAACGTCTACCGGGGCATCATTGAAAGCATTCTCTCCAGCTCCATCACAGTGTGGTTTGGAAACTTCTCCACCCAGGGCCGCATGTGTCTGCAACGGGTGGTCAGGGCAGCCCAGGCAATTTCAGGAACGGCCCTCTCGCCACTAAAGGACAGTTACCACTTCAGGGTTCTCAGAAGGATCCAGAAGATCATCAAGGACAAAACCCATCCTCATAACACAACCTCTCTACACTTTTCCCATCTGGCAGCTGTTACAGGAGCGTGAAATCAAGGAGCTCCAGCTTACGGAACAGTTTCCTGCCCCAGGTCACCAGGGCTCTAAACACGTTTCACCCAGTGGTCCTCCCTACAACCACTATTTCACATCATGGCTCTCTGAGAAGCACATCACGGTAATGCATTTCACAGTCCTTCCTCTTTCTCACCAGGTGACCATTAGAACTTTACAGAGAGCTCACTGCCTAATCACACAGATTGCAGAAATACACTGGGGACTTCAATGTATCACTTCTATATGAAGAACTGTATTATTATTATGGTATTTATATACACTATGTGTATGATACATGTATACTCGAGCAGTAGTACTGTCATTTGGACTCCTTATTGCAAACTGTACGTTTTGCTGCTATACCTTTTGAACTTGTATTAGACACAAACGCACACAGACTGTGTAGTATATAGCTTTTATGAATATATAGTATATATTGTATCTGTTAGTAACAATAGACTGAATCTTGAACCTGGAATTTTGAATGAGAGTACTTGAACCCCAGCAGTCCGACTCAACTCATTAAGCAACCTGTGAACATCTCTGGTGGATTATCTTACACTCTAGAGTGCGTGTGCCAATGCACACACACACAAACTACACATTATACACACATGAACCAACTCTAAAAGTGGGTTCTTCACTTCTCCTGCATTCCATACAGCTTCCTCATTCAGAGTTTCTAGGACACGGAAGTGCCAGTCTAGGAGAGAGAACACACACACCCCCACACACATACACATATATGAACATGACATAAATGGGTTTTCTGGCAAAAATGGGTCTTCTATCGCCATCCTTTGCAAAGCATGCATGCAACTTGAGTGCAACAGCTTTCAGGAGCATAGTGACAAACACGTCACTCATTCTGTGACTGATCTCCTGATATCTCATCAGACACAAGTAATTACGCATCAAGATGTTTCTTTCCCAGTACTCCGAAAGTACGATGGAAATCACTGGCACAAACAAGCCCATGCAGGCCAGCACCTACGAAAAATGTCTTTTGTGAACAAGCCGTGCTTTTGATGTGATGAAGGCGGCCGAGGCGTAGCAATCAGAGGAGGTGGGGGGGGATACACTAATGAGATGCATGACAAAGTGGTGAGGGCTGTGGGTCAGTGGAGATGTATGAGCAGCCCAGTCTCCCTCTGAAACTCTTCTCTTGCCTTCAATACATCTCTGACAGCATGCAGAGCAGAGGAACTGGAGCAGGGGAGAAGGATGAGACAGAAGAAGAGAGAGAGGGGAAGAGAATGAGATAAACACAGGGGGAAGGTGAAGTGGTGTTCCAGCTGGGGCCATCACAGCAGGTGTTCTTGGCCATGTCTGCAGGGGCCTCTATCTTTCTTTCTCTCCGTGTTGCTGCTGTTGAGAACTTGTAGGAATGTTCATGTGCTGAAGGTGAAGAGTTTACGCTCTGCTTCCTGACCTTGTTAAAGAGCCATTAAGCCATCATGCATCTCTCATGACATGCTAGCATTAGTCACATTGCTAATGAGAGCTGAGGAACTGAGGGCTAGCCTGAAGAGACACTATATGGAGGGGTGGGGTTGGCACAAGGGGTTTGCCCATTTTTCTCCCTAGTTCACTTGTGCCCTATTCCACCGTCTAGTTAGGTCTTCTATTAGCACACTGTGCTACCAAGCTGGAAGGACGAAGGCTAGTCCATGCTTCCTCCAAGACACATGAAGCACCCCCACATGTTTTAGTTGCTGCTAATGCAACATCGTCGGAGAGCTCAACACATATGGAGGAGAATGGCCTACTGCCAATTCTGCTACAGCAGCTAGGAAGTGATGTGTTGCCCAGAAAAGCTATGGCCAGTTACGGTCATTCTAGCCACCCAAATAGAGTGGGCCCAATTATGCCCTCCTGGGCTGGCTAGTTAGCATAGCATTTATAAATGTAGTGAAAAAATATTTGGCTATTTGCTGAGAAATGTGCTTTCTTGGAATCAGTGACACAACTGAGGAGTGAACTTATGATCTCCCAACGATAAGGCCAAAGTTTAAATTCATATATTTTATATATTCCTAATGCTGAAATCAAATATACAGCTCTGGAAAAATTTAAGAGACCACCTCACAATGATCAGTTTCTCTTGTTTTACAGTTTCTGGGTTTGTGTTTGACCAAAATGAGCAGTTCTGTTTGATTCTATACACTACTGGAAACATGTCTCCCGAATTCCAGATCAGATATCGTATTTAGAAAATCACTAATGACCTCCAGAAGCGTGGTTTGAAGCATGCTCGCTGTGCATTTCACCCCAGCCACCGCTCACCAATCTCTCTGTAGGTCAATTGAGGTCATCTTACGGTGGTAACATTGGAATGAGGTGGTGCTCATCACGGTCAGTAGAGAGTGGTTTTCCCTCTCTGCCAGTCTGTAGCTGTGTTGTCCTGTGTGTTTGCTGCTTTACCTTGTTCTTTTGATCCAGACGCTCACTGTATCTGCCAGTAAACCTAGAACCCAGCCTTCTGTTCCTCACTAAGAACCTGCTGCACATGTGGAGATGCTGATTTTAGTAACGTGTAGTGTTCCAATATTTGAAATCAACATTTTTAACAATATTTAACCAATTTAGTGTCAGAGAAGTGTATACAATAATTTCTGAATTCTAGTCCTGTGCAATTTCATAGCTTTCAAATAATAAAAACGTTGCTATTAAACCAAATCACTGCATGTGGAATGATGAACAGTAATGTGTAGGGTTCTTAAATGACTAAGAAAGCTGTATAGCATCCAGAATGACATTTAAGATTATCTGGAGTGGCTATAAGGCGTTTTCATACTTACCTGAGTTCACACCCTGGACCCTGGATTTAGGGCTTATCTTGGGAGGGGGACTCATCATCGCTGGTCTGCTTTCACACTCAAGAACTCCATTTAACCCGTGGACTGATTATACAATACGATACATCACTTTTCACTGCTTACGTTCCCAAACTAGTAAGAGGAAGCTTCATCCGTGTGCTGCTTTTATATCTACTGCTTGAATACAAACACCCAGGTGAGGAACAGTGCTTTTGGGATACATGGCATTTCACTGTGCAGGACCACATGCAAACAAGGAGCGATGCTTGTATGGGAAGATATTCAGCCATTCAGGCCAGCACCAGACATTTTTTGCCATGCTCTCAGTACATGCATACACTCCGCAAAGGACGTTCCTCCTTTTCCCAGTCTTTCCCTGTGAAAGTGTGTTTTATTAGGCATTACCTAATCAATGCATCAAACTCGTGAAGCAACTACCCGAGTCTGGCAAAATAGTCTCTCTCTAGTCTCTAGTCCTCAGTCAGTTCATTCAGCCATTCAGATTCAGCTCCCCATCCCACATCAGCTGGGGCCTCATCAGTAGTAATAGTAATAGTAAGATTATCATAATCCAATTAATACTTGAGATCTACAAGTTCATGGCTGCTTCCTTCACAGGTGGAATACAGGTGGTGCTTCATCTGTGCTCCTCCTGTTGAACTCTACTGAAGCCTAAATAAGGCATGGAAACATGCTTGTGCTGGTAGTTTGCCTCTGGACGAGCGCACCATTGTGATCTAAGGGCTTGCAGGCCAAACAGCTTCAGCTTTGAAGTCAGCACAGCAGACTGCATTATGTATGGTCCATGTATAAATCATTGTGTCCGTACTCGAGCTCCATTCAGGCGCTCAGAAACAGCAGCTAGGAGATGTACCTCGAGTCATTCGATCATAAAGGCTTTTAATTTGTCTCAGTGGAATGTGTTCTAGATCCACTGTATTCACCTTCAACCAGTAAACCAGAGCATCCGAGTGCCACGCGGTAAACTTACTGTTATTTGTTTCTCTCTTCCTCTATCCCCATTTCTCTTTCTCCATACATCTGCCTCTCTCTTCTCTCCTCCCCAACCTCACCGGCATGTTACTGTTCTTGTTATGTCAATCCAGCTTTTTGCATGAGTGAGCAATAAAGCCTTGTTAAAAATCAGCACCCCGCGTCTCTTTCTCTCCCTCCTGTCAATCTTTATCTCTCTATTTCTCTCTCCTTCCTTTCAGTCTTTTTCTTTTATCTTTCGCTTTCTGTCTATACCCCCTCTCTCTCTCTTCTCCCGTTGCTCTCTTTTCCCCCCTACTGTCTCTCTCCTGCTTTTCTATCACTTGGTCTCTCTCTCTATCCCTTTGCTCCCTTTTTCTGTTATCTCTCTCTCTCTCCTCTCTATGGCTATTCTTTTCAGGTGTACACCCTCTATTTTCTCCTCTTGCTTGCTCTTCCTCTTTCCTTCACGCTCTCTCTCTCTTTCTTTCGCCCTCGGTTCCTTTGTCTTGCAATTTCTTTGACTCTCTTCTCTTTCGATTTTGTCTCTCTGTTTTCGCACTCCTTTTTCTCCCTTCATGTATTCTCCCTTTTCATTCATCTGTCTCTCTCCTACTGCTCTCTGATTTTCTCTCTCGTTTTCACTTTCCTCTTTCTCTCTTTCTTCTCTGTGCATCATCACTTTTCTCCTCTCTCATTTTCTCTACCACTCTCTTTCGCCTGTCTCTTTTCAGTCTTGTTCCCTTTTCTCGCACTCCTCCTTTCATTCTTCTTCCTTTCTTTTCCTCACCTCTTGCTGTCTCTCCTTCTGCTCCTTGTCTGGTCTCTCTTGTTTTCTCTTCCTTGACTCTGCCTCTCCCTCTCTCTTATTATCCCTCTCTCTCTTATTCATTCTCTCCATCTCTCTCTCTCTCCCTCTCTCACTCCCTCTCTCTCATGTTCTCCCTCTCTCTCTGTCTCTCTCTTGTGTTCTCTCCTTCTCCCTCTCCCTCCCTCCCCCTCGCTCTCTCTGTGATTATAATATGAATGTTTTAGGTGCATCTCTTTTATCAGATGATTTTAGGTCACGTCAGTGAGGAGGGGAGGAGAACCAGCAGTTTGGGATCAAGGATGGAGAAAACAAGGTTCCAGGCTGTTCTCCGTACTCTGCCCTGACCATTCCAGAGTAAAGAGAGCCGTAAGGCATTCTGAGAGTGGACGGTGGATTAGACGTGGGCAGAAGTGGAAGGGAGACTTACATGTGTCAGGTCAGAGGAGCCGGAGCGATCTGAAGAGAGTGAGAGATCGAGCCCTGTCGCTTCAGATTTGGTTCAGAATGCATGCTGCCTGCTCCGACGAGGTTGTAGCCATGGCAACGGTTTCATAATGCATCCTGAAACACCTTCATGCAGGTTTTCATCAGGCGCATCTCCTTTTTTCTTTTTTGAGACGGAGAGAGAGCGAGAGAGAGACATGATAATAATGAAATGAAAACTCTGATCCGCTGACAGCTTCCTTTCCATCCCAGCTGGAGAGAATCCACATTCTCAATAATGTAGGCCACATTCAATGTAGCCTCAAATCAATACCAGCACAACCGTTTGAAGCCGTAAGCACTGGAGAAAGCAGTTGTTTAATTTCTAATGGCCAGCGGTCGTAAAGCTCAGGAGCTGTCAGTGTTTGCTTAATGCCAATAGAAACGGACACATACACAACAAAAAGGAAAGAAAGAAAGAGAGAGAGAGAGAGAGGGTGGGGGGCTGGGGGGGTGTTTTCTTCTGCAACAAAGCCTGTTCCTAAAAGCCTTCCCTGCTATCGTGACTTACAATATGTAATTAATTCACAGAGCAAAATCAAACCGCATTAATGCGCCATGAAGGACATGAAAAGGAATGAAATACCAGAAAGTGCTTATGAGATCATAACCATGTCAGTCGGAATCAAAACTTGGACTGATTCCCATCTAACATCGACATCCTACATCCTACTCCACTTGTACAACTGCTTCTACATCTGTCTTCAATACAGTCTAATCCTTTCCATCGTGGTAGCCCCAAACACCACCCATCCCTACTGGGTCAGAACACAGGGATCCAGTCAAGCAGAACACGCCTCCGGAAAGAGAGGCTAGACCTTCACAGTTCACGGCTTGTTGCACAATGAGCAAAAACAGAAAATTGGGATTTCTATTTTGGGGCCAGTTTAGCATTGTCTTACATTAGGAACTGTTTCAGTTTGCTAGTAAGATTGCTAACTGACCAAGCATAACCGTATGTTCACACAAGGCCACAAACTGCTTACGTCACCCCAAGTTTGTGGTGTCGTGTGTGGGTGTGTACAAGGTGAGGGAAAGGTAGCTAGTTTTAAAGCACCTATTATTAAAGACAAATGAATCTATATGGAATCCTAACTGCTTGCATTTGTGGCTAGCTATATTGGCTGGTTAGCATGCTGACTAACCTAGATAGCTAACAAGTGACTTTACTCCCCAGAGACACCAACAATATCCACTACTCCATTCCATGCTTCAGTTTTAATCAAATGTATACATACAAAGATGCATCATCAACTGGGAAATGAAGATACGGCGGTAATGAGCTCCTCTACATTGCTGAGGAATGAAATGCTGGTAGGAACAAAAAGTTCAGAGAACAGATGCTGGGGGAATCAGACCCCCGTGTCTGGGTTTGGCCTGAAGAATGTGTTGGAGCCACTTATTTGCAATGTCACTTCACCGCATTAATATTTAACTACATAAAGAACTTGATTTGTCACTCAGTCCCTTAATCACGGTTACAAATCATGTACTCCCAAAAGAAATGACTGGTCGCTCTGCCACACAAAGTACGGGCAGCTAGAGATGATTTGTCCTAAAAGCGTTCTGAGAAATGTAATGCAATGGAATGTTCCATCAGTGTTTTCAGCTGGATGTTTTCTTTTGGTTCCCAGAATGTTCTTTCTAAAGGCAGGAGAACATTCTCTTAAAACATTCTGTCGTCTCAGGTCTCAGTAACATCTATAAAATGTTTTATGAATGTTGTTCTAAGAATTAATTCTACTTTTGTTGCCATGTAACGTAATCCGTGGCTCTAACAGCATCCTCAAAACATCCTCTGAACGTTGCAGTTAAAACGTTATATCCTAGATAACATTTAACCATATAAGAATATTATCTAAAATTATAAACATCTTTAAAACGTTATAGGAATATTATCTGAAACTACAAACATCTTTAAAATGTTATAGGACATTATCTAAAATTATAAACATCTTTAAAATGTTATAGGAATATTATCTGAAACTACAAACATCTTTAAAATGTTATAGGACATTATCTGAAATTATAAACATCTTTAAAATGTTATAGGAATATTATCTGAAACTACAAACATCTTTAAAATGTTATAGGACATTATCTGAAATTATTAACATCTTTAAAATGTTATAGGACATTATCTGAAACTACAAACATCTTTAAAATGTTATAGGACATTATCTGAAACTACAAACATCTTTAAAATGTTATAGGAATATTATCTGAAATTATAAACAGCTTTTAAATGTTATAGGACATTATCTAAAATTATAAACATCTTTAAAATGTTATAGGAATATTATCTGAAACTACAAACATATTTAAAATGTTATAGGACATTATCTGAAATTATAATCATCTTTTAAATGTTATAGGACATTATCTAAAATTATAAACATCTTTAAAATGTTATAGGAATATTATCTGAAACTACAAACATCTTTAAAATGTTATAGGAATATTATCTGAAATTATAAACATCTTTTAAATGTTATAGGAGATTATCTAAAATTATAAACATCTTTAAAATGTTATAGGAATATTATCTGAAATTATAAACATCTTTTAAATGTTATAGGACATTATCTAAAATTATAAACATCTTTAAAATGTTATAGGAATATTATCTGAAACTACAAACATCTTTAAAATGTAATAGGAACATTATCTAAACCTATAAACATCTTTAAAATGTTATAGGAACATTATCTAAACCTATAAACATCTTTAAAACATTATAGGAACATTATCAGAAATTATAATCATCTTTAAAAAACTTTATAGAAACATTATCTGAAATAATAAACATCTTTAAAATCCTCTAGGAACATTATCTGAAATTGTAAAAAAATGTAAAACATTATTTGAACATAAGATTAAAGCATGTTCTTTAAAACTTAATTAGGACCTAAATTAGCCACAGTTCTGGGAATGCTCCCTGCTAGCTGGGAAGTCGTGTGCCTGCACAGTCGAGGCTGTTGCAGCATCAGGAACACAGCCCCCCACTGTATGTCTGTTAGCATGCTGTTGGACTAGCCATGTGCCTATATGCAGTGAAAAGATGCTCCGTCGATCATAGAAAAAGTTCAGACCATTTTAACTTATGCTTCAACAGATTCTGATGTGGAGCCACATCAGCCAATAGAGATGTAGATGGGTGGGCACAGATGAGAGCCAGATGAACAGATGAGAGACAGATGATGTCCAAGATGGCAGAGGGGCTAATCCGTAGCGACACTGTGTACTGCTTTTCTATTCTTCATGCCCTTGTAGCTGCTCTGTTTGACTCATACAGCTAGCGCCAACATCAATAGGTTGTTGAGTGTGTAGACACCCTTATAGCCTCTAGACCATCTCCCATACTGCCTCTCTTTTATGCTTCAGCCTAATTTGTCAATTTGGGAAGAACAATATTTTGTTATTGCTATCAAAATGCTAGTGTGACCGGGCCTTGCTCAGTCTGATTATCAGAATCAGTTTTATGCATCATATACTATCAGTTATAGTTACCAGGTCTGAGTTTAGACAAGCACTCAGCCCCTGTAGTTCTTCCACTAATAACACAAAGTGCTAGCCATGCCAATGAGAGTCAGAGCTTAGAATGATTCCCATCTAACATCAACATCCTACAGCGCACTCACATCACATAACTGCTTCCACATCTGTCTTCAATGCATGTTCATCCTCTCCATCATGGCAAACCCAAACACCACACCATATTGCATCCTCTCTCTACTGGGGCAAAAACAAGTCACAGCCAGCCAGACTTCACCTGGCATCCGAAAGAGTTTCGGCTTTAATCCACAGTCACAGCACACATTCATAATTCATGTTTTGTTGTCAAATAGGCAGAACCAGATACCTGGTGCCCATTCTGCTGTTTAACCTAATGTTATTGATCAGTTTGGGGAAAATACCTAGTGTACTGACAAGTCAGCATTTCTATAGGAAGGTCAGCACAGACGAAGCACAAGGAAAAGTTTTACATGCATGATCTCCATCCAACGCAAAAAGTCTCAATCTTCATCTTGACTGAAGAAGTCCTGATCTGAACTCAAATGATCACAGATTATGTTTTTCTCACCATATCACCTTTTCAGCCAGATTTAGGCACATGCTTAGCTCTGAGACGCTGTTATTTATATGGTCTATCCACATACTCAAAGTGCTTATAAAAGCATCACCATGACAATGGGAGTCAGAACAGGACTGATTCTCATCTAACATAAACATCCTACATCAAACTTGACTTGCACAGCTGTTCCCACATCTGTCTTTAATACATGTCAATCTGCTTCATCATGGTGGTCCCATGGGCTTATTGGCTTGGCACTCATAATAACATTTTAGACCAAGACTGCAGATCTAGGAATGGTTTGTTTCCATTCATGGTAGAATACTGCGCATCTCCTTGTATGTCATTTCCATCTTTTTTGTGATTAATATTGATTAATTATTGGAACTACAGGTATAGTATAGGTTGTATAGGTATATGTGTGGTATTAGTACTGGTATGATATTGCATTGGAACAAAATTGTATTTGGTCGATGATTAGCATCCTTAGCATTAGATGGTAGATGATTGGACATATTTAGCATTGGTATGATATTGATGCAGATATGATATGAGTAGATGAATGGACTTCTAAAGCAGTGGTATAATATTTATAAACGATTGGGCTTGGGTTAGTATTGGTATGATATCATTAGATGACTGAACTTGTTTGATTTTGATAAGAACCAAAGTTATTGGTATGATACTGGTAGACGATTGGACACATTAGGTGTTTTGCATGATGTTGGTAGATGATTGAACACCTTAGGTATAGGTATCACGTTGATATATGATTGGACATCTTCAGTATGGGTATGATCTTGGTAGATGAATGGACGTCTTGGGTATTGGTATGATACTGGTAAATGATTATACATCTTTAATATTTATGTGATAATGGTAAGTGATTAGACATCTTTAGTATTGGTGTGAAGTTGGTAGACGTCTTAGGTATTGTGGTGAGCTATTTGTAGATGATTGCAAATCTTCGAAATCACTATAGGTGTGGTATTACGTAAGGTGCCAGGCCAAATATAGTACAGATAATTTTACCTCTGGTATTGAACAGACTGTAATTTAAACCAAAGTGGGCGGCTCACTCGTCTGTCATCAGAAAGTTCTATGTAAAGTCTGACTGCCCCAAAAGTCTGTGCCTTAAACAAGACTCCTAAGGAGAAGAGTTAACTTCCAGCTGGTTATACTAAGACATATAGACGTTACTCAGACAGACAATAAATCATTCCCGGAGTATGTTGGATTCCGTCAACTCGGAGAAAGAGCTCCACCTTTGCTTGCAGTTACTGATGTCTAAGGGCTGCACTTGCATGGTGCCACTTCATGTTGTTGCAGTTGCACAATGACGATGCAGATATTACAGCATGTTTTAACTTTGGTGGCTGAGATGTACTAGAAAAACGGCAGACATATATAAATAGTGCAGCAGTGGTTTTATAAATCCCCTGTGGTTCTATATTTCTTGATGCTGGTATGCTATATACACTAATACATTGTAATTTATGCTAACACCTACACCAACAGAAACGCTCTGTACAGCGTGTAACTGCCAAATACAAGATTCAGCATCTCATTCTGATCCTGGTGATAATTAACAACACTGATCTAAGACAAGAACTGACCGTTCTGGCATACTTTAGGAATGTGGTTGGTGACCTGCAGGAAAAGATGCACTGAGAGGAGGGGGAAGGGTATAATAGGGACAACAGGCAGCCTTCCAGGCCCTGACAGTGCACTCTGCAGTGGAGCTGCTGGGCATCACTCATGCGTGGAAATCTGTGAGGCTTGGCTTCCTATGTGTGCTTGACGGGTGGCCAGTGCCTCTGCAGCTGCAGTCAGGTGGCATTACCTGTGCAGGTAAGCCATGCATGTGAAACAGCAGCCGCATTGCCCTTTGGGTCCTGTAGGGGGCCACTGGCATGGAGAACCCAGCTGTTGCACAGCGGTGGTGGACCTTCATGCTGTCCTCCAAAAGGACAAAACAGGAGGAATTCATAATTATTTAATTATCCAGTGTCACTCATGGAATAGTCACCTTGAAGGGCCTCTTATATTTAGTTTGCACATGGAAACCAAGACTTGCGATGCTCAAATTGCGAGACAGGATTACAACTTCAAGGAGACTATTTAGGAATTGCTGCAGGGTTTGGCAGTCAGAAGGCTAATTAAAACTCCTGACAGGCATTTGAGAAGGATGTGAAAATGCGGTTTGGGGGAATGGAAGCCAACCTCTTCACAACACCGTAGTGCATTACTTTATTACTGAATTACCGTGCGGCATCACTGAGCTAAAATAGATGCGATGGCAGGCTTGTTGGTGCATGATTGTGTTGCCCATTCCCTGATGTCTTGTGCTGCTTTTTCTGGTACAGGTAGATTTGCAGATTGCTAATTAGCACTTATTAGCCGTAATCTGAACCTGGGCGCTGCAGTGATGTAGTCCACAGTATCAGTATAGGTCACAAGAGCTGGTGCATTCAGAGCTTTTTCTAGACCAGGCTAACCTATCTTCCTGTAGGACAGAAGCAAGAGTGACCAATAAGTGTTGAAGACTGTGAGCAGAGCAGTCCAAAATCAAAAGTAAAACCTTATCTTTACATATCATGCTAACCCTGGGAGGTCTAGAGTAATTACATTATTTATATAGTTAACTACATAATGTCTGACATATGACCTGACTGCAAATGGAGCTTGTACAGTTGTCCTCACAACACAATCCAGTGCGGCCTAGAAGAGGATGGGTTCCCATTTGAGACTTGGTTCCGTTCAGTGTTCTAGCGAGTTTTTCTTTTGAGTGTTGGTTCCGTTTGTGGTTCTTCCTCATGCTCTATGTTATTGAGACGGTTTTCTTTGTTGACTCTTAAATCCTGTCATAATTTCCTTCTGATGATTTTAGAAAGGTTTTCCTATTAAGTCTTGTCTCTTCATAGTGTCTCGTGTTGTGCTTTAAGGTGTTCCTCCTTCTGGGGCTTGGTTCCTCTCAGTATCAGGGGTGGTCTTTGTAGTAGACAAAAAATGGACAGCTGCTTAGAGCCCCTATGAGTCTAAGGCTTCATGAAAATACTAATTAGGTTAACTGAATGTTTGGATGTTTAAAAAATCTATTCTATAATACTTACTATAATACTTATAATATAATAATACTATAATACTATAATATTCTATAATACTTACTATAATACAACCACACCCACCATGGATGCAATGGATATTATATCATATAAATGTTAAATAATTATATTGTATAATAACATATTATATGCATATTAGATGTAGTATAATACAATTCCAACTTGATCACAACCACATGAGGACTAAAAAACGCTCTACATTTTATAGAGAAGGTTCTTCGGCGTGACTAAGAGTAAAATTCAAACACAAGCCAAGTGCAACAGTGAAACACAAAATCAACAGCATGCAAATGTGCCTGTCAAGTCAAAACAAACCAACCAGTCAACACAAACCACAGACCTATTAGAGGTCAGAGGATAAGGTCCTGTGCTATGATGTTATCTTGGGCATCTTGGTTTTATGTAATGATGTGCGTCCGGTATTCTTTACCTACTGATTCTGTATTCATTTGTTATGACATTTGTTATGTTATCACATGTTAGGACACAAACAGAACAGTTTCTAACTGCACTTTAACATCCTTTAAAGATGTTTATAATGTTCCTATATGGACAATACATCACACCCCCTTCATGACCTTCTGGCCAGACAGCGGAGCACTTTCAGCAACAGACTCATACAGCTCCGCTGTAGCAAAGAAAGGTACAGGAGATCGCTTGCACCACCAGTGATCACACTGTACAGCTCCTCTACACTGTGCCGGGACATCATTGGACACTAACTGACCGTCAGCTGGACTTTACACTTTACACTTTTCCAAACTCATATCACATGTGCACTGCCACTTTGTCCATGCCCTATAAGACTGCACATTTATTTATAATACCTTCTGTACTGCTGTTTACAGTGTACAGCTACACGTTACTGTCATGAGGGTTTCTGACTGGACGGTTTTAGATGACTTGTGAATGTGGAAATACAGCTGCACAGTTCTCCTGCTGAATATTTATGCTCTATGCTTTTATTATTGTACATACACTCTCCATGGTATAGATACTTTTAAGGCAGTATACTTTACATAGTCACTTTATTTCCATTGCAACCATTAGACTGTGATAAAGCACGTCCTTCTACTGGACAAAAGTCGTGGTAGGGGGCGCCCTTTATGGGTAGTGTCGGGCGAACAGTCTAGAGGTCTGGAAAAAGGTGCGGTATGCACAAGAGTAGTTTTTCCCCTTCACCTTTATTTACACACCAACGAAGACTAATTACATATTTACAGAAAAACGCGCGTTCACACACGGACAAAAAGAAATAAAACGACAAAGATATGCTCTACTGGCAAGAGTGTTTTGGTTTATGACTACAAAGTCACGCAGATCCCTAACCATGCTCTGTCTAGAAAAGAGCGGAACCTTTCTCCCAGTACCCCCAGTAACACCAAACAGGTTACCCCTCCCAGGGGCTAAACCATTAGTGGCCTAAGGGGTTCCTGGAGTTCACAACCACAGCCTGTTCTGTCCCACTTACTCTGATTGTCCCTCCTCTTCTACAGAGGTTGGGTTTGCCTAAAAAGGTAAAACTAAGGTGAACCCTTCAGTTCCCTTGTCACCACTGTCAAGTTAAGCAGTTACAGGTAAGTGTACATAGTTATAATGTATAATACATAGGTATTCTGTGATGTGCGATGCCTCACATCATCACATAGACTAACAGTTTTCTTCCATCCCACCCATAGTGGTGATTATTATTGTTATTATTATTATTATTATTATTATTATTATTATTATTATTATTATCATTATTATTATTATTAAAGTACTTTTTTTCTTCTCTATATTTATGTACACATCCTATAATTGTATTATTGTTCTTTACTGTACTTTGGCTGCTGCAAAATGTGATATCTATCTATCTATCTATCTATCTATCTATCTATCTATCTATCTATCTATCTATCTATCTATCTATCTATCAGGTTAAATGATACCTACGAGATAAGATTCTAATAGCAACATAGCCTGTTGTCATTAGCCATACTCATTTCTGACTTAGCTTTTTCTGCAATCTTACTTCCACTCAGTGTTTTTCGCTTTGCGCTGCTAAGGGGTTTTTCCAACCAGGGAAATCCAAACCTGGATTTTGGTGAATATGAAACTTTTAAAACCCATTACTTCACTTTAAGCCATGCCTTGATTCTAGGAGCTATCTAAAGTAGTCTAGACACACATGAACAATAGGTAACGAGCACCTGTGGTTTCTCTCCACCGTGGGTAAAGTTTGTTCAATAAGGTCAGTATGTTCTGACTAATTTATCTACCAGACTACTACAAGACACAACTGGCACAGTCTGGGTGAGCTGTGTCTTTTTTTCTAGGGTATTATTTCTATAAGTCTGATGTAGTTGAAAAATGAAAATAGTTGAATGCATGCAAGTGTAAATGGGTTACGGTGTTGCAACATGTTAAAGACAAATAAAGTTCCAACTGATAACTATTATTGTGGCTCAACAGAGACAGAAATATAGCATTTTCCAGTAATAACCATCCAGTCATGGCACATACATGTACATATTTGTCTCTGCAGTAAATAAACAGTATCGAACATTGTCATAAGCATTAATTAGGCTTATTATGCCATTGTGTTTGCTGCACCTAACTGACTTTCCAAACAGTTGTGCTACATCTCAGTGCTGCCCCACTAGCCTTTGTTATGGGCATCATCCATTCCAGGAGAGGTCTCATCTAAAATGTCCTCAAAATGATTACGCCATTCACATGCAAATGTGTTAATCAGTGTCTGGAAATGAACCGGGCCACTGAACTCCCAAACTCATTTGCCTTATCAGCCAGGCACTTGCTAAACAAATTAACCTTCGCTTATTTAAGGACAGGCTTGGTTCTCTGAGCTGCATTGTTCGTGTTAAACTGGTTCGATGGCTGTGCATCTTAATCCACTGACTGTTTTGTGTGTTCACAGATAATCCGTAAGAATGTTGTTATGGAAATAAAGCATAAAGATTATTAACATAATCATAACAGGAGATTCCCATATTCGTAAAAGGGAGTATCACTGCACTGGACAGCCATTAAAGTAGCTCTAAGTCAATTAAATCTGTTTAAACTGTTTTATTATTTATGATAGATCTAAATTATACATCCATTAATAATATTAATTATTATTTGAAAGCTGTTTCTGTGATGGGACAGTTTGTATGGATGGTTGTTATGAGTCACAATTTCTCCATAACCTTTTCAACACTCCTGTTGTTTCACTTTGTATTTCTCCTCACGGAAGTGGATTACTTCATCTCTAACGTCCTCAGCTAAGGTGTACTTGAGCAGTTGATCATGGGAATGTTGGTGTCTTTTCATTGGTGGTTTTTGCATTAGGCAAGGTAGGCAGCCAAGATGATTTCTTTACAGTGTAGACAGCCGCTTAGGAGCCCAGACTCACAGCCACATCAGAAATATGCATCCAGAATCACTAAATCCACCCCTGTCTCTCCTTGAGTGGAGCATAATGCCAGTGAGAGCTTTGGGAGTTGCTTTTGTTGAGAGGAATCCGCTGGAACTGGTTGGTTTAAAGAGTGTTGTAAGCTTATTATGGGATTAATTAACATATTTAGAGAATTGTTTTGTTTTAAGTGATTTTATTGAATTTCATTATCTCACTATACAGTTTTGCATGTTGAAAGAAACACATTTGAGACTAATTTCACTTACCTACACCAAGTACAAAACATCAAGAAGTTAAATAATCTAACACAAATAATATAACACACCTACAGAAATCTCCAACTGTGAAATATTAGACAGAGTGGCTATGATTAAGATCATTTTATTTGCCAGTATACAGTTTTTTGCAGTGTAATTCAGTTGCCTTAAAAGGGTCGAGTACACTAAACTTGTAATACATAGTACTCGACTGCATCAAGAAGATCACAGCACCATTTTGGTAGGCAAGCAGCAACTGTAACTGTGCTATGATATTGCTGTCATGCCCTACAGGTGGACTAAGATCCAGCAAAATGACCAGAAATGACAATGAAAAAGACAGGTGGGCACTTTGGATACAGTCTCTAGAAGACACTATGAGGAAATTATGAGCTAGATTGGTGGGCTGGATCTGTATAACCTGTACACCCCTCAAGTTCAATGATCATCATTTCAATGCCTAAGTTTTCACAGAAAAACTATAAAACTGGCTACCAAAACTGATAAAGTCTCTTAAATTATTATTTCACATGTATATGTAAAACTGAAGTTAGCTTCTTATTCACCAGCTTCTCATTAAAATGTGCACCTTAACTAGTGCTGCAGTTACATTCAGGTGCTTTAAACATAGAATGAATTCCAAACATAAAGTTGGATAATATGAAGCCAACATCGGCTTACCTTAATAGATGCTTTCATTTACTTCTGTAAATGCATCAACAAGTACCCTAAACGTTCTCTTGGAGAGGTTTAATGATGTTACTGTTTAACAATGATGCTGCAATGTCATTGGAGCTTCCGGATGCTTAAACTCAAACCACAGACGTCTGTAGTCCCGGTGGATTCATATTCCCTCTGGTTATTTGCACCATTCGCTGTTAGTCAAAAGACTCACCTGGAGCCCCTACATAACATAGCAATAAGTCTAGATGCTACAGTGTCACACGACAGGTGTCACATTGCATCACTTTTTCTTTCTCGGGCTGACCCGTCTCTATGTCCCACAACATGCTTAACAAAAATGAATAGGGTTTGGTTTGGTTTGGATTAGGGTTAGGGTTAGGGTTAGGGTTAGGGTTAGGGTTAGGTTAGGTTAGGGTTAGGGTTAGGGTTAGGGTTAGGGTTAGGTTAGGGTTAGGGTTAGGGTTGTTTTAATTTGATCCAAATTTAGTAATGGGCTACTCATTTTTAACCTCCTGAGACCCTATACTAGGACATTACATTTCTGCTTCTCTGCACCATGATACTTTTTAAAACGTTGACCCTTTGGCCTCATATGAGGACATTGTTTTTGCTGAAACAACTTCCTGTACAAAGACATCATTTAGTTTTTATACTTATACTTGTTAGGTCCTACTAATCACAAATAGCTAGGAGAAATTACAATTGCACACCAAGCAAGTCCGGGCCTCAGGAGGTTAAGTGCTCACTCATAATAAGTTGTTTAACTAATGTAAATTAAACTTGTAACAACTGTTACACGATTATCTAACAAGTAAACATGTAGTTTCCATATGTTTATTTATACATGAGCCACTTTTATCATATCAACTGCACTCTATGCAGCACAAAACTATAAAACATGATGGCCTACTGTAGTGTTAGGGTACTCACCCTATTCTATTTCATTCTTTAACGCCTGAGTAAATGTAATGAACAAAGTGGAGACCTACAGTGATAAATTTCACTCTCATAGCCCATCTTACTGTCTAATTAGGAGAATGGTGTTTACATGGGCTTAGCGAAGCATTAAGAGTGTTACTGCCTTGCTCTTAGAGAGTTCATCTGCTTTATAGCCACTGGGAGAATATACAGCTCCTGCGCCACCACAGCCAGCCAGAGGTTCATTCCACAGTGCGAACGTTTGCTGGATTCCTGCCGTGCTGGGTGTCGCTGGGCTGTCTAGGATCTTGTCTTCACCTTGTTGGAATCAGATAACCACTGGCATGACTCCAAATTGGCCTCTGATTTTGCTAGCTCAGTGCTTTTCCTCTGCACTCTTAAAGACAGTGGAGAGGGACAGAGATAAACATGCTCCCTACGTCCTTGTGTCATCCACAGAATGCGCTCTCGCCTTGTTTCTGGCCTTGAGAGTTGATAGAAGTAAATAGAAGGGCTCCGGTTCAGGCTACCACATCAAAGACGGGCTCTGCAGGACATTAAGGGTTAATTGCTATAATACCAGAATGTTTCCATGGTGACGGATAATGCAGCAGATGAGCCAGCCATACATCTGTGTGTAAGTATAGACTGTTTGCTTGGACTGAAAAAAAGAACCTTGATGTAGGTCTGTAATTACGTATGCAAGAGTTTGGATGCCCCTGGTCAAATTACGTTTGATATATTTAAATGAAGATCGGTTCACACTTTTTATACAGAAGACATTTTAATATTTTAATTTTTCATGGTTTCTGTTTAATAGCTGATTTTTCAGCATGGAGGTGTAGAGGTTCCTAATGCTTTCCTGTGATAATCCATCCCATGCAGCTTGAATATTCTCATGCAGTTCCTGCAAATTTTGTGGTAGGGTTGGAAGTGGACAACAGGCCTTCTGGACGAGTCATGTGTGACAACAAACCGTTCATCTTGGTGATGACCACGGTGCCTCCATACACTAATTCATTGGTCATCTTTAACAAGACCAAAGATTGCAGTCTTTGACAACACTGACATGGTGTTAATGGCTGTATCGCAATGGTCTGTATGCATGTAGTCCTGCGTTGTGCAGCCGTCTGTCAATAGTGCTGGCAGGATGACTTATGGAGGGCGTCACTGCCGGCTGAAGGTCCACAATTGTGGCTGTTGGGTCAGTCAGGCACAGGGATAAAGCTCGTTCTTGCTCTGCACTGCCGAGTGTAAAACTTGAATCATTCACATGTCTTGCAATTTTAAACCTACCCACCAAGTTTCATTCCTGTTGGCTGATTCCCTCTGGATGCAACTATTTTATGGTTTATTTATGTAAATCAATATGTATGATCAAAACCGCTATATAGGTCTGCCATCTATAGAGGATGTACTAACTTCAAGAATCATCAGGTTAGAACAAGGTTATAACACTCTGAAAAGGGAAACAAAAACAGAAAGAGTAGTACAAGACAGTCAACAGTCCAGTGAATAATGCTCCGCAAACACCAAGGGAAAGAGAAGGCTTTTTAAAGGGTGGAGTATGGAGCTGGAGAGAGGGGGCAGGTACGGGAGGGGCTCAGGTGAAAGTGAGCAGAAGCAAAGTCATTAAAACTCATTCAGTCATTTGACCTCTGGTGGCTGGCATGAGAAGTGTCTTGAGATGACCTGACACAGGTATCCAAATTTTATGTATGACTCTACATGTCACGAATTATGCAACTTGCAGTGTCATGCATATCACAAAATTAGAGTTTGGTTCCTGCAAATCTACAGTAATCTATACAATTATTTCATTAATTCCATTATTTTATAATTAAACCGAATATTTGGGACAAAAGGGTCAGCCTTTTTCAATGTGGTGTTAACTGACCATCATAACTGCTGAAAGGATCAGTAGCATAATTAGAACAGCAGGCATTAAAAACAACCATTTCTGCACTGCAATAAAACTAACTGTTCTTTGTCACTGTTCTATTTGTAGCACTGCGTAAACGTCAGACACCAACCTTTAATTTATTTAAGTTTCATTCAGAAAGTACACGCTATACATTTATCAGTGTCAGACAAATACAGGAAACACGTATTTAAAAGAAATGTACATGAAGCTTCTAACCACTGACATTAAAACTAAAATCTATCTTTAACTCTTCCATCTCTCCGAAATTAAAACCGACCAGTTACAGCGGTGTCCTCCCAAAGAAGCTGCTCACAAAGCTTTTACTGAGTGTGTTTACATGCATCTAATAATCTGATCATTATTAGATTTCTGCAGTTATCTGATTATTCAAGTGGTCATTTGAATGGTCAAGTGAACAGCATACTTAGATTTCTTAGATTGGATTAAGGTCTATCATTCATTATGAAATGATAAAGAAAGCTGGATTTTAGCTCAGCAGTTGAGTTTTTAGTGCATGTGTACACCTTATTCTGATTTCTTTCGCAAAAACAGAGCAAGGCACCAGAAATGACAAGCAACGTTTAACACAGCAGCTGTGAAATGGCAACAAAACTCTGAAAACAGCTGCATCCTTGAAGAAATGAAGGATGCAAATATTTCTCATGTTTCAAGTGATGATATTCATATTTTCTCCTAAAAGGACTCAGTGGGTTAAACTTCAATGAAGAGTTTTATGTTATGGTTATGTCACATCTTTTTTTATAAGTTCATTAGCCGACTGCAAAGCAGAAATCTAACTACTGCCTGAATGCAGATCTGAAATTTCACATTATGTATTTATCATGTAAATCCTTATAGAGTCCAGCACTAAGGTTAGTTAAGCTGTAGGAGATAACTAAACCAGCTATGTTGAGCTTCTATGTAATCTGTGTGTGTATGGTGTTTGTCTTTTTGTGCATTCTAATTTTGTGTGTCATTTGACGGTATTGTTGTCTTACTACACCACATTGTCAGCAGATCAGAAAGATCTTATGTTTGACTAATTGCGTTCACCTTTACAGGGACTTTAATGTTAAAGAACCTGAATATGGCTCTGGCGTTTGGACTGTGTTTGTAGCATAGCCAGCTAACAGTTTGGAGAATGGGACCTAGGACTGAGTTCATAGCTATTCTTTGTCTTGCTGTGCTCTTTGGTGAGTTTGGAAGTAAAGTTGAGCGTGAACCAGACCCAGAAGTTTCTTGACAAAATAGGTCATGTTAAAATCTTATGCCACCATAAGTTGGCTTTAAACAGGACATGAAGTGATGTGCCTGGCTATCTCATTTGTGTTTATTCGTAGTTAAGAAATGTAATGAAACATTCTTCACCTTCCACAACACATTGTCTACCTCTGAAGGGTGTCCTTGGGGGAAGGACTGATAGTAGGGGGTGGGATTTTCATGATATTTTCAGAGGCACAGTGCAAGTCTCAGTGAATCTAGCTGCAGCCTTGTTTTTCTGTTTCTTTACCCTGACTTTTTCTTTCAACCCTTCCATGTTATGTGAAAATGCCCCGCAGCTGACCCATTCCTGGTTTAGATTTGCTGATGTTATTAAAAGTCTATGTTTTATGTTTTTCGATTTCTATGGTCCCGAGTGGATCCTGCCATACTAACCATTCAGCTCAGTGCTCATTTACACGCCTTCCTGAGTTCTAACACTCAGTTATCCTTCCTCTTAGGGATTCAGCAACTGTAAAAAGCCTGTCAAAGCCACTGTATCTCTTTACATGTAGGAGGAGTGCTCCATTTTGAATGGCGAGAGGACACAGGCTTTTCTTCTTGCGGCCATTGTCTTTTTCCCACCGCAATTACATGCCTTTATTTGCATGCCAACTTGACAAAGTGTATGTAGTTCCTAATGCACCTTCTGCGCTTGAAGATAGCATTGTACAAAAGAAGGGCCAGGAAAAAAGACCACAGGTGCACTATACTGTCTTACACAGTGTAGTTAATGTATACAGTTTCCATGTGCTAATGATATACTGCTCTGTTCTGCAGCATGTTATTACCTTGCCTTATATCTTATTACAGTACTCGGCTAAGTCAGGTATTACAACACGTTCAGGTATTACAAAACACATCAGAGTAGTAATACAAATGTGCCCTGGCACTCCTTAAACTGTGCTAAGCATTTATAATGCACCTGCCCATAAACATTCAGTGAGCAGTGATGCCCTCCATGGGTCATCCTGTTAGTGCCAGCACCATTACCAGATGGCTGCATGATGCAGGACTTCATGCACGCAGACTGTTACAACGACTGTCCTTGTCACCTTGTCAACAACGCGAAAGACTGCAATGGTGTCGTGCGAGACTGGCATGGAGTGACTCAGAATGGCAGTGGGTCATCTTCAGTGACGAGTCGTAGGGGTCTTGTTGGAGAAGACCAACAAATCCGTGTGTGGGGCACAGTGGTCAGCATCAAGATGAATGGTTTGTATTATGGGATGTATTATCGTAGGACAACATTAGAAACAGCTACAACTCTATGCCAAGACGTCTGCATGTTGCGTTAGCAAACATGGTGGCCTGAAGCCATACTGAGAGACACTACTTGTGTATGTGTAGCTCAACAAATATTTCCCATAAAATTCTAAATTTATCATCATTTATTATCCTGGTAACTGAAATGTCATGTCTGTCATGTCATGCTGCTCTTCTGCTTTTTCTTCTATAGCACACTAATATACGAGCATCACCATCACTGAATGTCTGTTTAGGACCCCAGTTCTCAGCCCTATTTACAAATACGGATGTCACTCACTGTTCCTAATGAAACACTACCCAGCTGAACAGTCTTTGTGACTGAAGCCATCTGTGCCTCAATAATGAACCCTCTTTCAAAGGCACACAGATCTTTTCTAAAATCAAGGTCAGCTGGGCCTCTTGAAGAACCTACACCTGTATTCCTTTACCCTGACATACACTTTGTGTACTTGATATCCATCACATGACGCAGGTATCCAGATGCAACAGGTAGTGTGCTTTGAGATCTGTGTGATTTGAGATCTGTGTGATTTGAGATCTGTGTGATTTGAGATTGTGATCTGCTGTGTAAGTACTGATGTGCAGGCTCCATTGTGGATGCTGTGAGTAAGCCGAGGCACCGTCCTCAGTCAGATTCCCCTCCCCTTTGATTCTCCAGTGCTCCTCCCGCCCGCCCGCCACCATGGTAACGGATGCAGACATGCGGGCTCTGCTCCTCTTTGGCAGGGTCGCACTTGTTCCCGCTCTGGTTCTCCGCCGAGCGGCAGCAAAGCTCCCGGCCGCTGCCATGGCAACAGACTGATCGTATGCAAAGAGGAGCGTTGCAGCCACGGCAAGCCGAGGCCAAGCCATCATCGGAGTCTTTGAAAATCAAATTGACTGTGATGAGGAGTTAGCCTGGGGTGCGTTCTCTCTCTCTCTCTCTCTCTCTCTCTCTCTCTCTCTCTTACTTTCTCTCACTCTCTCTCTTTTTTTCTCTCTCCTCCTCTGTTGCTCTCTGAAGAGCACACCATTCTGCCTCCCTCTGATCCTGGATGAGGGTGGAGAGAAGCAGATGAGGGAAGGAGGAACAAGGGGGCTCAACCCAGCACCTCTCTCTGCCTCTGACAGTAAAAATGCAGGATTCTTTGAGATTCTGGAACATCTCCCCAGTTACAGCTTGTTTCTATTACATATTAGGTACATGATGAAACATCACAGACGTGTTAAACTTAGGTTTCATCTAAATGTACAAACATTCCTATCCCTATAAACAGGGAAAGAGACACAAGAGTCTTCTTATAATAAAATACTACACTCACTGTCCAAAAGAATAGTTGCAATGTCAAAAGTTGGGTACGTTTGACATGGTGAGATATGCGTATAATTCAACTTTCACGCTCAGCTGCGAATGTGGCATAAGCAAAGATGGGCCTTATCGCTGTACCTGTCTGATCCAACAGCCACGGTTATGGACATTCCTTGCAGTGATGCAGATCTTCATGACAACTGCCTTTAACACCACATCAACATCGCCTAAGACTTCAATGGTGTCATGTCAGACTGTCATGGAGTGATTCGGAATGGCAGTAAGTTATCTTCAGTGATGAGTCTCACTTTTGTCTCCACCAACCAATCTGTGTGTGGAGGCACCATAGTCAAAGCCAAGATGAAGGGTTTGTTGGATTAGCAAACATGGCAGCCCGACAACATACTGAGGGGACCCTACTTCTGTATGTGTAGCTCAATGAATATTACCTGTATCAGTCAAAGGTTCTCTGTCTTTAGCTGGGAGCTAAGAGAGCAGAAGTCTTCCCTAGCTATTTTTTCTTGGGGGTGTCAAAACAGACAAGACTCCAGTGGACGCAGAGTCCCTAACGACCACTATGCTCTTGTCCCACTTCTGACAATATTAAATATCTAAAAGGTTTTTTGTCTGATAAAACACCAGATAAACCATAAAATCAATGCATGTTTATATTGGTTATCTCAAATATTTACAACCAAATAGTTTAAAAACTATTTTCTTCTCATCACCACCCGCGGTGTGTGAAGGAAGAGATAACGTCGAAGATCCTCCTTCCGGCCGCTGTCAGACTGTATAACATTGGTAGTTATCTCACAATCTATTCTACAACCAAATAGTTTAAAAACTATTTTCTTCTCATCACCAAAAATGACTTTTTTCCACATGTGTTTTGAAACTTTGGCTATATCTGTACAGCACATTAAAATCTTACACTGAAGTTTAGTTTACTATGGGCCTTTAATAAGCTGTGTGAAGTGGCCTGCAGCACTACTGCTGAGGGAGCTGTCCGGCCTTCATCAAATCTCCCAGTGCCGCAGCTGTGGAACAGGAATGCCGGAGATGTAATCCAGCTGAAAATATCCAGATCCATCCCCTAAATAAAGCATGCCATGCTCACATCACATAAAGATGAGTTATGGGCATGCTGTGGGTCAGCTCCAGAGCATGTGAGTGTTTGTGTTTCCCATCAGTGGCTCCGCTCGGCTCACCGCAGAACTGTTCCAACACAAAGCCAGAAAGGATTTCCCATAAACCCCTGCTTCCTATCCACCAAGCCTTTATTATTACACAGTGAAATCACCAGGGTTCGGTCAAATTTTACAGCGGTCATTTTAGCATGAGCCGAGGATTCAAAAAGGAGTCTAAGTTTGAAGTGAGCAAAACAACTTCAGACGCACCTGGCCAGAGATGTCACGGAGGGCCACGGCACCCAACTCGAGTCATCAAGGACTGGGTTTAGTTAAGTTCAAGATAAGTGTTTTAGTGTAAACACTGAGTGCACTGATGTAGGTCTCTGCAGTCTGAAACCCCCCAGCAATAGGCCTCTTCTCATCTGATGCAACGCAGATCACTTAAACAAGATAAAAAGGTTCTGATGTGTTCTAACTGTTTCAAATTGCTTAAATAATTAAAATATTTCAAAATAATAAGAATCAGAATCTCGATTTGGCCGGGTATGCACACATACAAGGAGTATATCTTGGTGAGAGCACATGTGCGTATGTATCAGGAACACAGACAGTTAACATGTATTAAACTACGGGAATGATACCATAAGATAAAATAAATAGAATAAGATTAGGAATAAAGAGCCAGAAATGAAGATAAAGGGATTTGAATGTCGATACTTAAATATTATAAAGATAGCTAGTCGGGAAAGTGTTAGAAAAAAAAAAATTTGAAACCGACGTGTGCAAAATTAAAAAAAAACAGGAACGGTTTATTCACAAACAGGCAATCTCAGCAAGCACCAGTAAACAGCATAACAAAGGGAGAAGCTAAATCGGAGTCAGAGACAGACGGAGGTCAAAACCAGGTAGAACAAGCGAGGGCAAACTTGTTTACTGGGGAAGACGGAAGGGGAAAACCAAAGTCAGAAAGCACAGGTACAAACCATAGAGCCAGAGCAAAAGGTATAAAGCGAAAGAGTAGTAGAGAAACGAAGGGAGTCGAAAACCAGAATGAGACAACACGAGAAAGGACCGCTCAGGATTGCTAAACTAAGTTTGTGAGCGTTTGTGTGTGGCTTAAATACAGGAAGTAAGTGATTGCTGACAGCTGTGGCTAAAACTCAGGTGACCTAGAGCGTATCACGGAGTCCGAACGGAGGCACATAGACATGACGTCATCAAGCGTCGCCCTCTGGGAAGTGGAGTCCCGAAGAGCGGGGAAGCCGGGGAGACTTGGAGGCGTGACAGAAAGTATTGCCATATGACAGCAATGTGCAGTCAGGGAAAATACTAGAACATCCTTTCACTGAAAACAAGACTAAACATACATCATATATGATTAGTGAATAGTATATAACCCAGACTTTACACACTTACTTACACACGTGATAATAACATTGTAATAATACACATACAGCTTTGAGTCCAATTCCAATTACCATACTATCTGGGATATATATTACTGTGTGTTTGCCACCGGTAAAGCATCTATGTGATGAAGTCAGGAGCCTGCATTACCACCGAGACTGTTTATGTGCAGAACCCTGTTTATGTGCCCTACTTGATTTCTATACCAGTGATAGGGAATCTGACTGAGTTATCCACAGTCATCCTGGAGCAGTTCCGAATCTGCACAGAGGGCAAAACAGTAATAGGACAAATTATTTCTACGTCTACTTACCTGTATAACCTGTATACAGTGTACACTCTTACAGTCATGTTGGAATTATTTGTGGTTATTATTGTGCACACTGTAGTTGATTATTTCACATTGCTTTGGAGAAGAAGGAGCTTTTTGGCTTGCAATAATCACTTAAAATAATGTAAATATGGCAGAAAACTAGTTAAATATTAATATATAACTGTGAAGAAATGGCAGCAGGATGGGCCAAAGTCAAACTGAGGACAAAACACAGCCCAACTCTTTCCTGATAATGTATCCTCATTATAGGTCTGCTGTATCTCTTCTACGCCTGGTGGTACAGTGCTCGTAATTTAAGAGCTGACACTTGAAGTTGCTGTCCTGGACACTCGTGCTTATATTTACAAACCTGTCTGTTTCTAATCATGATGTCTCTCCTTCCCCCTCTCTCTCTCTTTCTCTGTCATGCTGCTTTCAGACAAATCAATCAGGCTGTTTGCTCTGACTGCAATAGATGACCTGAAGGAGAATAAAGGCAGACAGGAAGAAGACGACAACGGAATGAATAGATAGGAGTAAGGAGGAAGATTGGTGTCAATCTAATGAAGTCCCTCTGCATGAAATTAATTAAAGTGAATCAGACGGTCATCCTCGCTAACACGACCTTCAACGTTAAACTTCACTGGCAGGCTGAAAACACACACAGCGGAATTACTAGTGTTCAATTAAAACAAGTCATTTGAGAGTAGATTAGCGCTGTAATTGTTAATCTATTGCCTGGCTTTACTGCACAAAGCCCTTCTGGCCTAATTCAGTCCAACATATGCATCCTTCTCAATCTTACTTTCAGTTATTCAGGCTCGGACAACGACATATTGATCTGATACAGTGTCAGGGTAGACTTGAGGCCATTAGCTCATATGCAAGAGGCCTGGCAGAAAAGGAAATCACCTCCATCATGCTGTGATTAACCTTCAATCACCTAAGCCTAATTTGTTTTATAGACATTGGCCTGTAGAACATCACTGTCATTTGAATTATGAGGTTGTTCAGTAGTTTGTGAATAAATGTTATGCCATATGCTCTTAAGCATAAGTTTGAGCGCTCTTGGTTATATTAATATTTTATTGATTTTTTGAGTGTCACATGGGTTCGAGACGCGGAGGCAGGATGTAAGCGGAGGCGTTTAATAAGGGCAAACAAGACAAAACAAAACCAAAGAAAGCAAAACACCAAGCAAGAATCAAGGGCACAACAGGGAGTATAAATGAAGGACTAACCAGAAACACCTGGGAAGGGGTGGAGCTACAAACTAAGGACAGGGGAGGGGCCTGTCAGGAGGGCGGAGACAGAAACCAGAACAAACAGTAGCACATGGAACAGGACAACAAAAGGCACATGGAAATGACAAGAAACAGAAAACCAAAGAAAACAGACAATGGGCAAAACAAGACAGGATGTGACACTGAGTGAAAATAAGTTACCGCATCCCCTATAGAAAACACACATCTGTACGTCTTACTGCACAATTACTGTTTAGCTACAAAACAAGAAAACAAACAATGAGCCCTGTGCAAAAGCTCTACACTGATATAAGTCATGGGATAGCAGATTCCTCAGGGGATGGCTTGGGAACGCCCACACACCTGTCTAAGCTGTGAGGTGTGATCTTGTGAGTGAGGCTGAACATTGGCCAGAGTTCTAGTGGCAAGGACACATGAATCATCATAGTTTGAATGAGGCATGATGGTGGAATGCCTTGTTTGGTCTTGTGCATGCCACACCATTCGTCAGAACTCTCCAGAATGCTTCTCAAACCAATTCTAGACAAATGGTGCCCAAATGGGGGCCCCATCATTGTAACGGGTTCACAAAGTCCATAAAGCTCTGCAAATGGTCACCCCACTAGTATGGAACCACCACCAGCCTGCACAGTGCCTTGTTAAAAACCTAGTCCATGACTTAATGGGGTCTGGGCCACATGAATAACCTCACTTAATGTACAGAGCTTTCCGGCTTGGACGTCTGGTTTTATCCTAATGAGTCTCCAGGTCAACAGATTACCCGAGATATATTCTTATTCATGTATAATTTACTTTTTAGTCCTGCTCTGCAAACTGTATGCTAGCTAGCATTAACTCTGGGCTCTGATAGCTGACCTAGCTACATTAGCCTGGTTGTCTAATCTGAGTGCCAACCAGGAAGTTGTATGGAAACAAATCTGAGATTAACATTTTTGACAACCACCCAGAGGCTCTTTGGCAAATCCTTATACATTTATACCACATTTAGAAAAACACTTTCCCTAAGACTGATTTACTATTGCCATATACACGGGGACGTGGTGAAAGAAGCCTACTTTGGATGACGTACTGCTGATTTGATTAATAGTTATGTCAAGTCAAGTGTTTTCAGTTGTCATTCCTCAATATACACAATGTACTTGTGTACATTGAAAGAAGTGTTGTCCTTTATGGTTCATGGTGCAACCCACAACAGCAGCAGCACATTGTACATGACTACATGGAGTCCAGACACAGGACAGTATGAAACAAGTGCAGAACATACAGAGTACAATAAGTACTGCACAGGACGCATATATACAAATGGGGAAATTGGCTTTTTGCAGCAGGTAGTGATTAAGGAAGTAATGTAAACATTGTCAATTGTAAACTGTAACTGTATACTAACTAGTGGGTTTACAATGACAAGGAAAAGCTTGTAAGCCAACCAGACTCCCTCATTAGCTAACTTGGCTGTGTATTAGCATAAGGCAAAGGAGTTTTCCGAAGAGTCAGAAAGTGGAACCGGATTTTGATCCACTGATCCAAACCACATCTGCGTTAAAATACCGGTGCACTTATATAAACAATCCTAATTGGCTATTTGCTACCATGCACAGAACTCCAGAGAAGACCTTTATAGAAGTTTATTGAAGGTATAGAGGTTCTTTAGACATTTAAAAAGGTTCTTGACTTTTGCAGATGTCATTTCGTTCATTAAAAGAGTCCAAAGAGGTTCTTTGATGACGTCACGCTTCAGTTTTAAGAGTATTTTGACCTCCACATGAACACCACAGACGTCCCTCTTACAGTCACACATGAATTAAATAGCCGAAGTTCTCTGCCCCTCTGGCAAACTGAGTGTTGGAATGCATTTGAATCCGTCATTAGTAATGCCATTTCCATTTGGGTGCTTTAAAAGGAACGTCTGGTCACACTCGGCTGCTCCACTGTAATTGACTGTAACCCCACAACCTCAACGCAGAGGTTACATCCAAAGGTAAATCTGAGTTCCCCATGCAGCTTATTAAATTAGAACATTTAACCGTGCCCTCGTGCCTCCACTTTTCTGGGAACAGATCTTTAGCAGGCAGAAACGGTCAGCAGGCCTGAGAGCTGCACATTAGATGTGTGGTAAGAATGGACAATCATGATTTGTGGAGTAAAGGTTCATAAAAGCCTCTAGACAAGCTAGCTATATAAAGAGAGCCACTAGTACAGGGGACAGTGCTTTAATTCAAGTTTGAGGGTTATCTAGTGCTCATCCCGACTGACTCATCGCACTGGCTCTCGCACTTTGACTCCTGACATTCTAATGTCATCTTCTCCCTCACTGTTTACACATACAGACCTCTCTAACACTGATTAGTGTAGCTATATAAAAGGGCCTCACTCATGAACCTCACAAAGAAATTTCCACTTTTAACCCGCACAGTTTTCAGAAACATTCTGAAGTTCGCTAGAGTTTCCTTATTTGGGATTTGTTCTGAGGTAGGAACAGAATCTATACACACTTAAGGTTATTTAGTGTATGAATCAGGGAAAACACCTACAGTTTCTGTGGTTTAAATGTACACGCCAAAGAAAATGAGAAAAATGGTCCCAAATGGGGCCCCATTTGTAACTCAACAAGCCCAATGATTAAATCTACTTCAGTAAAACCGTGTAATTCAGGCCGCGTTTTAGTGTTCCTGTAGTATGGAACCACCACCAGTGCACAGTTTATTTATTTACCATGACGTAATGGGGTTTGGGCAGTGTATGAATCAGTACACATAAAACACGACCTACCTTTATCCTTGAGTCTCCACGTCAACCAATTACCCGAGATAAATCTTATTCACAGCAAAAGAAAATAATACTCCCAACATTTACTGTGTAATACTGTGAAACCTTACTACTTATTACTTATTATATTTTATATATATATATATATATATATATATATATATATATATATATATTTGTGTATGCATGTGTCTGTGTGTGTGTGTGTGTCTGTGTGTGAGTGTGTGTGAGTGTGTGTGCGTGTGTGCGTGTGTGTGTGTGTGTGTGCGTGTCTGTGTGTCTGTGTGTCTGTGTGTCTGTGTGTATTGCATCTTTTTTGGCCTGCAGGTTACACCAAGGGGTTTCTAATGCTTAATGCTAAGGCCTATGGGTGTTTCAGGTGACGTAGGACAGTTAACCTCCTTAGCTGTATATTAGTGAGTAAGTTAGGGAAATGAGCGAGTGACCATGGGAAAAAGTAAACAATGCAGAAGGAGGAATGTAGGTAAAAAGTGAGAAAGGAAATAAGTAAATAAGTGAGCGAGTGAATAAGGTAAGAGTTAGAAAAATGAGAAATGCTATGAAAGAATAAATGAGGGAGTAAGTAAGAAACAAAATATGTAAATAAGTGAGTGAGTGAGTGTGTGAGTGAGTAAGTGAGTGAGTGAGTGAGTGAGTGAGTGAGTGAGTGAGTGAGTGAGTGAGTGAGTGAGTGTGTGAGTGAGTGAGTGAGTGAGTGTGAGTGAGTGAGTGAGTGTGTGAGTGAGTGAGTGGGTATGTAAATAAGAGAGAACAAAAGGGAGGAAGTGAGTGTGTGAGTGAGTGAGAGAGTGTGTGAGTGAGTGAGTGGGTATGAAAATAAGAGAGAACAAAAGGGAGGAAGTGAGTGAGTGAGTGAGTGAGTGAGTGAGTGAGTGAGTACGGAAATAAAGGAGAACAGGAGGGAGGATGTGAATGAGTATGGAAATAAGGGAATATGTGAGGGAGGACGTGAGTGAGTGAATAAGGATAAGGATAAGAGTGAGAGAGGAAGTAAGGAAGTGAGTGAGTAAAGGAATAAGTAAATAAGTGAGTGAGTGACTGGAGCATTCTGGGAGTTGACATTACAGTCGGAGGTGGCTTGAGCCGAGCGCTGCTGCTGCCCTCTGCCTGTAGCAGGCAGCTCTAGAAAAGCGACCCCCTCCCCACACATTCACTCCTTCACAGTGCTGTTCATCTGCATTTTACTTCCAAACAGTGAAGACAGTCTTTTCCAGAAGCTCACCACCTCACCCTCACCTCCTTCTGAATCTCTTCACCCTCTGCCTTCATCTGCTCTTTCAGCTTCTTAGCCACCTTCTTCTGCTCCTTCTTCCATTCTTTCTAATCTGCTCTCCTTTCTTTCTACATTCCACGCTCTAGATTGGTCATCCTCTGCTCGGTCATGAGGTCAAAGAAGGAGGGCATGGCCTCCACAACTTCCTTTTCTCTTTTCATCAGTTCCTCCTTTTCAACTCTCCATCTCCTCATTTCTTGAAGCAGCTCTGAGCAGTCTTAGCAACACGTTATCACTCTCCCGGTCCTCGCGGCCTTACTTCTTTCCTGACCTTCCAGCAGGCACTTCTCCACGGCCACGTTCTGCTCCCTCTCCACCTGTTGAAAGCTGCTCTCTGTCCTCTTTATGAGCTGCCATGAGCTGCTCCCTCTCCACCTGCTTGCCATCCTTGAGCTGCTCTCTCTTAAAACGTTTTAAGCTGTCAAGACAGAGTCTAGCTGGATAAACTCCACCTGGTGCTGGTAACCTACTGCTCAAACTGCGTTCTTATACAAAGCTGAGCAGAGCACTCCGTGTTGCACCGCTTAAGTTTGAAAGTGGACAGTGGAGCTATATACACTGATATACTATAAATCACGTGAATTCAAAGAAGCATGATAGTGGAATCGTTTCAGGAGTGTATGCAAATGGATGCTTGCAAATGGTCACCAACAGTGAAATGTAGTGGGTACCGGTTAATGGGATGTTTTGACAGACCAGTGAATCCAATCCATGCCATAAGATTTTACCCCACACCAGTATGTAACCACCACCAGCCTGCACAGGGCATTGTTGACAGCTGGGTCCATGACTTCATGGGGTCTGTACCACACACGTACCCTACCGTTAGCTCAAAACAAATGGTACTGTTACTCTTCAGACAACCCCACATGTTGCCAGCCCTCTAGGGTCCAGTTAGCAACCTCATGAGCCCAGTAGCACATAAGCGGTGTTAACAGAGGCACTCTGTTGGCTCCTCTGCTCTCACATGGCTCTAGGCTTAAGAGTGATTGTCTGTCAAAAATGGATGGTAGGATATTTTGTTTTATTTTATTATTATATTTTTTAAGGCTTGTATAAGTAGAAATAACTGCCCAGAGCTTTGCGAAGATGGCTGCGGCAGGCACAGAATTTAAAATTTCCTATAAGAACATTGCTTCAGGTTAGGCACTGCTGCTACATTGACACTGAACCATGGTGCAAGTGCAGTGAAAGAGGCTCAGTTGGCAGGTGTATCTGAACTTTTTTAGCAACTTTGCCATTTCGGACAATTCGTTATTTCTAAGTGATCATATCAGATCAGAGAAGTCCAGAAGTATTGAGAGAGATCTGTTGGGGGACAACTGATATCCTTCCAAACCAGAGGTGTAGCTAAAACCTCTAAAGTCCAGTGGCCAGATAAGACTCTTAACACTGTAAAAAATAAACAGTGTTTCTGTCAAATGATGAATAATGCAAAATCGGTGCCTTTGTTTTGGTCTATTCATAACAAACTCTCATCATTTCCACTAGTATAAACATTGCATCAGTACAACTACTGGTGAAAGCAGTGGAATCATTGTGGGGGTCCATGGCTTCATCAGTACCACTACTAGTAAAAGTGAACTAAAAGATGAAACTGTCTTGATGTAACACATTTCAGGTATTCATAAGGTAAAGATGTGTTTGAATCAAGTCAGTAACATCCATCTCCCTCTTCAGTACCCAACGTCTCAAAAACCCAAAATCAGCCTTAAAAGTTATTTACACAGCATCCACTACAGATAATGCCCCAGTCTATTGATTAGACTCATAATCATTCATTGTAGAGTGGAACTGGGCATCTCTGTCCACCCCTAGGATGCACCTTTGCTCCAAACACTGAATATGACACGTCCCTTCCCCTTAAACCAACAAATATGCCTTA
This sequence comes from Prochilodus magdalenae, assembly GCA_024036415.1. Taxonomy (NCBI): domain Eukaryota; kingdom Metazoa; phylum Chordata; class Actinopteri; order Characiformes; family Prochilodontidae; genus Prochilodus; species Prochilodus magdalenae. The sequence goes on along the minus strand of JAMWET010006340.1, from coordinate 170,540 downwards.
AAATACAAAATCGTGATGTATTATTGCTGTTCCAACAAAACCTGTACGTCTGCAGAATAGTAACTTTGGAAGACATGAATATGACACATGTGAATGTAAGTTACAGCTGACAGAGACAAATGGACAAAAAGAAGTTACAGTGTTTTGATATGACAGAAACAAATGGTGTCATATTAACATAGTAATGGTAATAAGACTTGATGAATTCCTAAGACTGCCTTCCAGAAGTGCCTCATATAGATAAATAAGCCATGATCTCACTGAATAACAATCCTGTGACGAAAAGTGACATACAGTGCCATTACACAATCTCTGCTGCTACCGAAAAAGGTTTGCCCTGCAGGGATGCGCTGTGGAATGTGAAAATGATTAAAAACTGAATCTGGAACATAATGTCAGCTTGTCATGTTGTCAGACGGATTTTCTCAGTATTACATTGTTATTTTTAAGGTCCTGAACAGAATTGCAATGCAGTGTTTATGCAGCATTGCTTATTCTAAATTTAATAGACTACCTAATAGGCTACCTAGCTTCTAATTGACTTGCAGTCCTGGAGAGAGAAATCCACCCTATCAGGATTTTGCAATATTTATTTTATTTTAACTTGTAATATATTCTTTCTCTACATCACAGTTTGAGAGCATTAAGGTGGGGTGAATGCCAGAATCATCAGACATCAACTGACAAACTGATGTTTAATCAGATCTTAGTAGCATGGGCCTATTATACACACGTTCACTTCTCATTGTGCTTTCTTTTGATGAGGTACTGTAGCATCACACTACTGGCTCATGTGACCATGGACACACAGAGGATCATGGGAAGTGTTGGACTACCAGTGAGAGAGACCGTTGACTGAGCTGTTGCTGCTGGTTTAAGACGAGGAACAGGTACTATGTGTGGGTTAACATGCTGGGCTCTGGGTTTGATTGGTGAGGTTTGGTACCATCAGTGGAGACAGTAGGTGTGCTGGGGATGACCGACCCGCTTTGCAGCTCGTTTAGCAGTAGAGCCCTGGTGGTAGATGGTGAAAGATGCAGCAGCAAGGACGCTTGGATGATGGCCAGTCGAAGTGCACCTGCAGGCACTGTAGCGCCGTAGTGGCCCGGGGGCTCCCAGAGACTCTGTTTGGACTTTGTGAGGTCACTGGAATGGCTGTGCTGGAGAAGGGGTTATGCAACATCCTGCTGCTGGCTCATGAGAAGTGCTGGAAAAGTTGATGAAGTCCAACAATCTGCAGATGTCCCTGCTCGTTCAATACATGTGGCATGTGTGTGTTGATGTGCCAGGTTGTGGAGCTGGTTGGTGGGGTTTTGTGCCTACTGTCAATGGAGATTGTGTGGTTGGGGTGGACCTGTCTACTTCTCAACAGGTTCAGCCAGTGCTGAGCGATGGATGTCTCTGCTAGCGTATCAGTAAATGAGCTTTTTTTTTTAAGTGCAATCCTTCCTGCTTCTTCAGTAGGAAAATATACAGGGGTTGGACAATGAAACTGAAACACCTGGTTTTAGACCACAGTCATTTATTAGTATGGTGTAGGGCCTCCTTTTGCGGCCAATACAGCGTCAGTTCGTCTTGGGAATGACATATACTGCGTCCTGCACAGTGGTCAGAGGGATTTTAAGCCATTCTTCTTGCAGGATAGTGGCCAGGTCACTACGTGATGCTGGTGGAGGTTCGTCCTTCTTGGTGGTATGCTGACATTACCCTGGATACCGTGGCTCTTGATACATCACAAAGACTTGCTGTCTTGGTCACAGATGCGCCAGCAAGACGTGTCCTCTTTTGAACTCTGGTATGTCACCCATAATGCTGTGTGCATTGCAGTATTTTGAGCAGAACTGTGCTCTTACCTGCTAACTGAACCTTCACACTCTGCTCTTACTGGTGCAATGTGCAGTTAATGAAGATTGGCCACCAGGCTGGTCCAATTTAGCCATGAGACCTCCCACACTAAAATGACAGGTGTTTCAGTTTCATTGTCCAACCCCTGTATGTGATGAGCTTAGAAGCAGCTCTTCTTACTGTATATTTTATACGATTTCACAATGTTTGGACCAAAAGAAATTATCCAAAAACAGATTTTTGCTGTTGGACAGCCACATTATGCAAATATGCTCAGTTCTGATTGGCTTGTCTGTATTGTGAACTATTAAAAAAGCAATCCAGGCTGAAACACTCCTCATAACTCTGGTGTGAATGGCCAGGGCTAGGCCTTTAGGCTGTACACATGGATATGTAAATGAGTGATAAATTACAAAAACAGACAAATACATTTTAAACACTTTTGTGAAACTTAGTTTCCATTCCGGAACCAAATTGACTGCGGAGTGAATGGTGCATTTGGAAAATTTACCAATTTACACACTACATCAAACTCTCATTACTGCCTATAAGAAAAACTTGAACATTTGATGACAGGGACTCTTTAGTCCTCATAAGCCTTCATTTCCTAACGGGAGACAAAATCTGGGGATGGCCTTTTACCTGAAGGAACAAATCGAACTGAGTGGAACAGCATTAAAATGCTCAAATAAATCCATATCATAACATTTTGTTGAGGATTTTGTTCTCTGAATAATTGGAGCCCCTGAAAGGTCATATTCTCTCATATTTCCAGTGTGAGATTAAGCAGGTAAACAAACAAACACATTCAACCTTTTATTGCTCATTCTGTTCTAGAATCAAAATCCTTCTGGAAGGCATATGGGTGAATTTCCGTCATTCAGATGAAGAGACTGGCTGATAGATGTACTGGGTGACTGATCTGTGACATCTAAGAGGTGTGTGATTTGTAACCACCAATCCTCAGTGAGAACAGAGAGAATGAGAGAAAAAGAGGTAGCTGGGGACGGCATCTCATGCTGGGGTTAGAGAGAGAGAGAGAGAGAGAGAGAGAGAGAGAGAGAGAAAGAAGCAGAAGTACTCCCAGTAGGCTAAGCTGTCATTTTGCATGCAAAGTTATTTGTGGTTCTTCCAGATTTGCATGCATATTTTGAGTATCAAAGCTAAAAGAGCTGTTTCTTAGCATTATAGCAATAACCTTAGCAACCCACAGAAGATCAGCCAGCTTTGTAAAAATGAACAATAATGTTGATTCTTATTTGGCTAAAATGAACTGTTTCAAAGTTCCAAGAGTCACTCTTTTCCAAATGTATAGCCACTCAGTGGACAAAAGTATTGGGACACCTCTTAATAATTGAATTCAGGTGTTTCATTCAGCTTAATTGCCACAGGAGAACAACATCAAGCATCTAGTCATGCAGTCTGCCTTTACAAGCATTTGTGAAAGAATGGGTGGCTCTAAAGAGCTCACTGAATGTGAGTGGGGTCCTGTAATGGGATGCCAACATTGCAAGAAGTCAGGTAATTAAATTTCTTCCCTCTTAGATTCCATAATCAACTGTGAGTGGTATTCCTGAAAAGTGGAAGTATTTAGAAACCACAGAAGTGACATACCAGAGTGCAGAGGCTCATAGAGTGTAAAAGTCACCATCGCTCTGCTGATTCAGTGACTACAGACTTCCAAACCTCCTCTGTCATTAACATCAGCATTAAAACTCTTCATGGTATAGGAGGAGCTACGTGCCAGCTTTACATCACTAAGCACAATGGCAAGTATCTGATGGAGTGGTGTAAAGCACCACCACTGGACTCTGGAGCGGTGGAAATGTGTTCTGTGGGGTGATGCATCACACTTCTCCAGCAGGCAGTCTGATGGGCACTATTGCGCCAACTGTAAAGTTTGACGGAGGACTGATAATAATATGAGGTTGTTAGCCATAATCCCTTAGTTCCAAATCTTAATTCTTCAAGATATTGCGACATTTTGAGCAACTGTAAGATTCTAACTTTGTGGGAACAGTTTAGGGTAAGCTGTTTTCTGTTCCAGCGCGACTGTGCCCCAGTGAACAAAGCAAAGTCCATAAAGGCATGCCTAGGTGAATCTGGAAGAACTTGACTGGCTGCCACAGAGCCCTGACCTCAAACAAAATTTACACAGACATGCTCCAAAAGCATTCCCAGTAGAGAAGAAGCTGTACTAGCTGCAAACGGGTACCAGTGCTGTACCAATGCCCATAAATGTATAGTGGAATGTCAACATTACCAACATCGGCTGTTTAAAGCCTGGTTCAGCCTATGTAGCTAGGAGGCACTTCAAATACCCCTTGGTAAAATTATTCGTTCTCATGGCCTCAATTTTCATTGTTATGCCGATGATATACGGATTTACCTTAGCCTCAAACCCACTGACTCTTCTCCACCTTCCTCACTGTTGCACTGTATTCAGGAGTTAACAAACTGGTTGAATGCTAACTTTCTGAAGCTTAATAGTAAAAAAACTGAGTTTATAATTATTGGTACTAAGACAGCTGTCTCTTTATACTCCGACTGTGTGCTTGTTGTTAATGACACACCAGTCACCCCGTCCACTACTGTGCGGAACCTTGGTGTTCTGTTAGACCCTTGCCTCAGTTTTGTTTCCCATATTACATCTCTGACAAAGTCTGCATTTTTTCATTTTTGCAATATTGCTAGGCTCCGCCCACTGCTTACTTTGAAAGATGCTGAGACTCTGGTTCATGCATTTATTTCATCTAGGCTAGATTACTGCAATGCTCAGTTCCATGGTCTACCCTCCAAAACCCTTCGCCCTCTGCAGTACATTCAAAACTCCGCAGCCAGAGATTTAGTCCTCACCAAGAAGTCCGCGCACTTCCCCCCCATCTTTCTTCAGCTACACTGGCTACCAGTTACAGAGCGTATCCACTATAAGATCCTTCTCCTGGCCTTTAAAGCCCTACACGTACTAGCACCCACCTATCTGTCAGCCCTCCTACATCCTTACGTTTCATCACGTAAGCTAAGGTCCTCTGACTCTGGTCTCCTGGCTGTTCCTAGGTTCAGGCTTTCCTCTATGGGTGGCAGGTCGTTTAGTGTTGCTGCCCCCACACTCTGGAACTCCCTACCTTCATCTATATGCACTTCACCCTCTCTTTCCATCTTCAAAACTCACTTAAAAACGTATCTTTTCTCTAAACATTTTCATTCTTCATGATAATTTTTTTGTTTGTTTGTTTATTTGTTGGTTTATTTTTGTGTTTGTAAAGCGTCCTTGGGTTTGTGAAAGGCGCTATAGAAGTGTAAACTATTATTATACTGGACTGAATCTCACTTTTTAATGTCTACAGAACTGAGGACTTGAAGATAGAGTATAACAGAGAGCACATGATTTGATTGGCAGTAATGCAGTGAGATGATTCATAATACATTCTTAATTCAATCTTTAATTAAGTCATTAATTCATAATTCTAGTTATGGGGTGCACTACAACCTGTCCCGGCGATTATTGAACGTAAGGTAGGAAACACCTTATACAGGCCACCAGTCTATCACACACAAACAGATTCACTCACACCTAGGGGGCAGTTTAGCATCTCCAGTTGGCCTGACTGCATGTTTCTTGAACTGTGGGAGAAAACCGGAATGCCCAGAAGAAACCCATGCAGAGATGCAGATATACTTTTTAGTTCTCTTAATATTCATTCCCACATTTAATTGGATAAGCCAATGAGCAATCTGCATCTGGAGTCAATAAATCCCTTTAAGAATGGCCATTCAGAGCCCAGAACTGCTTTGAGTGTCGACCCCATTGCTTTGAGTCACGTTGATAAAATGATTCCTAACTTTTGAACACTGTAAGTAAACAATTCCATATTTGCTCACTAAATAACAGTGTAAATGTCAAGCACACTATGCAAATTTTAAAGCAGGGGTCTTAAGCCCTCCTTCTGAAGAGCTACCTTTTCTGCAGTGTCCAGTCCCAACCACAATTAGCCATCTCTCCTGCAGTTAATCAACCTCGTCCCAAGTCTCTAATTGACTGGATCAATGGTATTCAAGTTAAGTAAGGTGTGGGGGACAGCTTATTGGAATCTGCTCTCCAGCAGGAGGTTTGGAAACCCCTGAATTAAAGTTTTATTAAATTTACAGCTCTATTGACAATCCCACAGTGGAAAACACTGCAGTAATGAAACTGCACAAGGCTCATAAGGTTAGTCACTTGAGTGGGTCCCATTAGGGGAAAATAGGCGGGTTAGTGGCTTATGCTAAATACTCAAATGAACAGATGTGTGTTTTGAAGTCAGCATGTGCTGGAAAAGACCAGTTTGATAACTTTTTTTTTATTAGAGCAATCTAAAGATTTAACACATAAAATATAAAAAAATAAACATGTGTATCATTACACTAGTAAAAACCCTTCACATCTCCTCTTATCTTGCCTTCTTATTGAAAAGGAAGCAGTGATTATGTGAAGGCCTAACAGGAATGACAGATGACCGCATGTCTTACATTAACAGTAAAACACTTCACGCCATGGACAACAGCTTTAGGTGAACTAAGTAGATGAGTGTAGTCTATAAACGTGACCACACTTCTCAAACAAAGACTGTTTAGATCAGATGCTATTGGAGTCAGGAGACACTTGTCTGTCCTGCTGGCCTCTCCTGAGAAAGTAGCAGTATACTGCCATCTAGTGTTGATGTAGAGTACACACTTCCCTTTGTAGCTGCTGTATTCTGCAGTACTGCATACACTCTTCCAGATATTATAACAGTATATCAGGCACTGCTTTATCCTTCTGGGTCGTGGGGGCTGCTGGAGCATATCCCCCTCAGGGGGTAACACCAGGAAAACACCCTGGACAGGCCAACAGTCCATCACAGATTGTACAATACAGTATATAATACAATCCATTTTACATCTCTTCTCTTTTACATCCTTTACCATCCTTTCCCATGTCTCCTTCCTGTTTTTCTCTCTCCACCTCTTTTTTTATCAGTCTCCTTTAATCCTGCATAGCGGTGTACCCAACCCCTCTCCCCCAACCTGTCCCAGTCCTCCTCTCTCCTCTTATTTGCTTTCTTGTTCATTCTAAAGCCAAGCCAAGTCACATCATTAGTGATCTAAAAGAGAAGCCATAAGCCAGAGAGGACTAGGGGTCCACAAGCAGAGTGTGCTTCATCCAGCTGGAGAGCGCATCACAGAGACGGTGTCATGCTGGGGTACGTGCACACACACATACACATTCAGACACCAGTGCTGAAATGAGAGCCAGGACTCTTTCATAAAAGTCCCAGCCAAGTCTTCTTCTGTGTCCAAATATGCACTCCAGGTCCAGCGGGGGCGCTGGTGAATATATAATTAGTGCTTTACCTGAGGGGGGATTCAGGAGGCAGATGCGGTTTTGTCATGTTTCCAGGTATAAGCCTGTAATTACATACCAGAGACAAGCTTACATTAAAAACACAGATCTTCCACATTATTACTCGGGTACAGTTACTGAATATTTTGCACACCTGGTTTTCTGAATCTTTAATGTCCTTTATGCTACACTGATTAAATGACCTGAAGAATTTTTTTTTTTTAAAAAGCCTTTTTTTGCCTGAGAGCATATGGACAGAGAGGAATCACCTGTCTTGTACTTCTACTTTATGCTTCTACTCACTGAACACTTTATTGGAAATGCCTGCTTTGTATCTTCCATCACTTACCTCTTTTATTCGAAACACCTACCCTGTAGTTTTTTTCTCTGGTCACTCTTTTTGAAACAACCTGCTTTATACTTCCCCTCACATACCACTTAACACTAAACTTTTGTTTGCACTTACTGACCACTTTATTGAGCTTCTATTCATCGGCCACTTTATCAGAAACACCTACCTTGTATTTCCACTGGCCACTTTATTACAAATACCTACCCTGTATCTACATTCACTGGCCACTATCAGATACACCAACCTTATACATTCACTCACTGGCCACTTTATCAGAAACACCAACCTTATACTTTCACTCACTGGCCACTTTATCAGATACACCAACCTTATACATTCACTCACTGGCCACTTTATCAGAAACACCAACCTTATACTTTCACTCACTGGCCACTTTATCAGAAACACCAACCTTATACTTTCACTCACTGGCCACTTTATCAGAAACACCAACCTTATACTTTCACTCACTGGCCACTTTATCAGAAACACCAACCTTATACTTTCGCTCACTGGCCACTTTATCAGAAACATCAGCCTTATACTTTCAGTCACTGGCCACTTTATTAGAAACACCAACCTTATACTTTCACTCACTGGCCACTTTATCAGAAACACCAACCTTATACTTTCACTCACTGGCCACTTTATCAGAAACACCAACCTTATACTTTCACTCACTGGCCACTTTATCAGAAACACCAACCTTATACTTTCACTCACTGGCCACTTTATCAGAAACACCAACCTTATACTTTCACTCACTGGCCACTTTATCAGAAACACCAACCTTATACTTTCACTCACTGGCCACTTTATCAGAAACACCAACCTTATACTTTCAGTGACTGGCCACTTTCTCAGAAACACGTACCCTGTAGTTCCAGTGGATGGCCACTTAATTAGAAATACCTACTGTGTAGTTCCATTCACTGGTCACTTTATCAGAAACACCAGTCTTATACTTTTACTCACTGGCCACTTCACTCACCTTGTTCTTATGCTCTCTGTCCACTTTATGAGCTCCACCTACGTTGTGGGTCACTGTATAGATGCACAGTTACAGGCTGTGGGGGCGTGGTTCTGGTACTAGTGGGTCAGGAGCAGAGGTGTTGCCAGTGTTTTTACACACATCAGTGTCACCACTAAGTAGCAGTCCATCACCCAAAAAGATCCAGCTAAGAGCTCAAAGCCCACTGACGAAGGTCAGCTAACATAAAATGTGCTTCAGCAGCAGGGCTAAGGTCTCTAACTGCACACCAGCATGAGTGCTACACGGAAAGGGCTTCTGATAATCTTTATATCATGAATATACATGTAATCATGTAACCTTTAAGAAAATCTTGGATTTATAAAGTACCATGGAAATCAATTACAGCTGTGATACTCTTATGAAGCAATAGAGGGCGCCTACAACCCAACAATCTGCACAGAATTGGTGTTGCATAGGGGTTCATAATACTGCTTATTAAGAACACTGCTTATTATGAAAAGATAACTATTGAGAATATCAGCCTGCTTTGTTTACGTTCAGTCTACAAAATCAGGTACAAGTGTACAGGCATTTCAATTAATCACCTCCAAAATCCAAAATGTAAGCACCTCCAGCCCTGTAGGTGCTTACATTTTGGATTTTGGAGGTGTTCGCATGATTTCTTCTATACATGTTTTCCTCAATCGATGACACAGTAAAAAAAAAAAAAAAATCTAAGAAAATAAAATCTAAACCTTTCCCTTTACCCCAAATGTAGACAACCAACCAAAACATTCAGTGGCTAATGTCAGCTTCTTTAGTTTTACAGTGGCGCTGTCATGCTAATGTAGCTAACAGAAGTTTATCCACCAGTTTAGTGTCGTGAAAGCTGCTCAAATGGATTGTGGAGGTATTAGTTAATAGCTGTTATTAGCAGCCATAGAGTACTGAACGTGTGGTCAATGTGGTTTGAGGCAAGTGTGCAAAGCTTTAGCCATGCAGTGTTCAATGTGATCCAGAATAAGGCCGTTAGCCTAGTTGTTATATACATTAGCCTTGTAGCTCCATTAGACACAGAGATGTCTTGGCTGATTAACCACATGGTGGGGTATGAGGAAATACTGTAAACTCAGACTAACCATTGCTTCAATGCAGCTAGTTAGCCTGGTAAAGAACAGTAATACAGTTTAACATACTTTCCGAGGGAGATCCTTGAAATGGCTCCACCTGGAATATTTCTAAGAGCAGGCCTACAGCTTGGTGTAAGTGAACTCATTTTATATGTGCAAATCATTCTATAATAACCCATATATTCCCTTATTCAATTATTCATTCAATTATTCCGCCATGCACACATTTACTTGGTCTCACACTTTCTTCATTTGTCAAGGCGGAGAATCCCTGTTATTAAAGTTCCTCACTCCTCTCCCTACGGCTCTCCCACTCAAGCCCAGCACAGTGTGCTAGCTAGGGTTTTAAGAGTGTTAGCTGGGGCTTTAGAGTGTGTTAGCTTCTCGCCTGCTACACCCGCCCGACGAGGGTGGTAAATGTCACCGACTTTTCAATTAATTTCAATTAATCACCCAAGGGCCTAATGAGAGCAGAGATCACAGGAGGTTTCTAACGAGAGGGCTGTGATTAATTAAGCAATTCTCTCCCCTCCCCCCGCCTGCGAATGGTAAATGCCACATAGAATATGATCTATTGTCTCTCTAGGTAAGCGGATGTCTTGTGTGGTTATACGCTTCATGACAGCATGTAGCCCACTTTCTTAGCATGTCTGATAGCATAACTCACTTTCGCTGAAGTGCTGGATCTTGGAGCTGTAGTAGTCCTGTGCGTGATTTAAAGTTCAGGGGCATGAAAAATTAACATGATGTCTCACTTCAAGAACATAAACTATTACAAATGTGCAAAATTAATAATAATTTGCATACCAATTAAAATGAAATACAGCACCATTCCACAACTGTGACCTGGTTTTCACTGGCTAGATTCCTCTATAGATTAGAGGCTTCATGTCACTTACAGTCCACTTCATCAGAACACCATACATAGTAACTACTTTAGAAACCCATCCCCACTGGCCATTTCATTAGAAACCCAAAATGTCTACCTATGCTAACTAGCCAGTACTTCTAACTTTGCTAGCTAGCCACTTTAATAGAAACTTCCCTGACCACTTTACTAGAAACAGCTTCTACTCTCTGGTCAGTTGAATTAGAATTTATTATTTCATGCTTTTCCTTTTAGACCACCTTATTTAAAAAACTGTCATTTAGTCCTACTAAATGGTCACTTTATTAGAAACACTTACTTCAACTATACTCAACTGAAAACTACATTTCTTCAGTAAGTTTTTACTTACTGACCACATTATCAGAGAGTGCAATACTGTCTGCGTTTACAAGAAGAACAAGCAACCGCCAACCTCAACTAGACTCTGACCACTGCAAACACTTTCTTATAAACTCCTATCTTTTACTTTAGAAACCCTAGTTTCTTCTTTGACTACCTGGCAACTTTCTTTTTTCTTTTTTAGAAACACCTAACTTGTACTATATCCTATAATCCTACTGAGAGACCCCTTCATCAGAAATACAAACTGGTTACCCTATAAGAAACTCCTACCCTTTACTGACTGACCACTTTATTAGAAACGCCTGTGCTTTACTTTGACTAACTGGCCAGTTTATTAGATATCCAAACATCAACTTTTACTCACTGACCACAATATAATTAACACTGATCTTCTAACTCTGCTAACTGGCCACTACTAGAAACTCTTAAATTCATCGACCACTCTTTTAGAAACACTCTTAGTCTACTCTCTAATCATTTTTATTAAAAACACCTACTGTCTACTTTTACTATCTGAGAATTCATTAAAAACACTTGTCTTTTAATTCTCTCTGGCCACTTTATGAGCTCCACCTACCTTGCAGGTCCTCTATGGATGTGCACACTTACAGAGTGTATCTCGTCTGTTTGATGTGCAACTTAACAAGCACCCTGTACTCCACTCAGTGGCCTGTTTCTGATCCACAAGAGTACTGCAGGCTGGACATTATGTTGGTAGTAGATCATTCTCAGAATCAGACATTACTGACCAAGTATGTTCACACACAAATGCGCACGCGCACACACACACACACACACACACACACTCACACACACACACATACCTCACTTACCTGTGTAAGTGGAGTTGTATATTCATTTTAAAGTGCTGAGTGCAGCAGTCAGGATGCGGTGGCAGATCAAGTTAAGGCATATAAGAGTGGGGTACAAGAGAAAGCACTAGTCTGACACATTAAGTACAGAGAATGGAGTGCTGTGTGATACTAGCACAGCACAGCAGTGACACAGATATGACACTTATTTTACTAGACTTGAGTCTAGAGTGGCCCACCATTCAATAATATCCCACCTAATAGGCTTCACGATGGGCCATATTCTGGAACTGGTGGAGCTACAAGGTAGAATTTCCCTAATGGAATGAGTGAATGCATGTACACTGAGTGTACAAAGTAAGTGGTCAACTGAGAGTTACCTGCTGGGACCTCCAAAGTTAACATTCTGAATCAGTTTGACAGTTCGGTCTTTCATCACCAAAGTCCTTTCTGTCACACTGAAAGCTAATCCCAAATCAGCACTGCCATGAGGACTTGGCAGCTTTCTTCTTAAAACAATGAGGAAAACAGGCTGCCATAATAACGTGCCACCAGCGAGCTGTCCAGAGGCTTCCACTGGTGTCTGCTGGCTGATTGGTGAAATGTTATTCCGACAGACTATGACACTTTCCCTCCTGCGGGAGCGTCTAAATCGGCCGCCAGTGTTGGCGAATAGCGAAATTTAATTTGTATCTGACAGCGCCGAGCTGAAATGCTAAACTATTATTTGCCTGGAACTGAGTAATATTATTCCAATAGTCCCACGGGTCCCTGAACAAAAGACTGTGGTTTGTAATTAGCCACAAGATATGGATACTCTTTACTTTCCCCAGTTCATTATTTTCGAATATGTAATAACGGCGGTAATTAGGTCTAACCACAGACACATTTAAATTTGGAGCGCTGATTGTCTCTGCAAGACAATCAGGGTTTTCAAATAACCACCTCCTTCTCTATTAGCACTGAAGGATGACTGAGATTTAGGCCGACATGTGGATGATAAAATTCTTTAAATATCAGAGTTTGCTCCAATGATCATCTAATGTTGACCATCCAGTACTGTTTTCCTGCTGTAATGTTTGATTTCTACATAAAATATACCTAAAGCTCCAACAGCGAAATACTGAGAATCACTTCTCTGTAGACTGTCTGACAGAGACGTTTCTTATAGAACAGTTAATCAAGGAACTGCAGTGATGCCATCTTTATGGTTTTGGTTCATGTTGTTGTTAATTTCATTATATTAAATGTGCCATAGATTTACAATAACTGTCATAGGTGAATAAGGAGAGTTCCGTACACAGGCCAAACATACCGTGAATCTCAAACACTGTT